>OZ026625.1:46627493-46902493 GCA_964020975.1 Hermodice carunculata
GTCAACAGCTTACCTTGGGGCGCTGTCAGGGTATAGCGTACCCCAGGTCAACAGCTTAGCTTGGGGCAGGTGTTGCTCAGCACCCAACCACGGCAAGGAAAGCTGTTGACTCAGTCTTAAATCCAGGAGGAAAGGGTTAACTGTACTCCAGACTTAATTCAAGGAGGAAAGGGTTAATATGAGGCCTACATATTAATTTTCCCACCACAACTGCATACCTGGTTGTCTTACTAACCGACTGTAGTCTGGCCGGGTGAGAGTCTGCTGGTGAGATATAGGTCACGATATAGGGGGAGGAGCAGTATATTCCTAATTATGAATATGACTTTGATATTTATAAACGTAAATTTCTCCAAAAGACACTAATTTTGTGGGAAAATGGGTATATAGCCCCTCTGTGACCGTGATATGCCTATGTGTCCTCAGTGATTGACAGGCGTGAGCCCCGTGCTTTGTGGCGGAAACTAATACATGTATGTCTCGTATTAACATTCCTAACTAGTGACAAAATGATACACACATCATGCTACATAGTAAACAGAGAGTCCATCTCAGCCATTCAAGTCACAGGGTGTGCATAATGGTTGTATAAACATTAGAGATAATGGAAGGAACCTGCAACTGAACATTTATGGTTATTACATGTACTAAGAAACGGGACAAAGATGATGATTGTTGTGGTATTTTAATTTTTTTTAAACGAAATGCGATGAAAGGGTATCACAGATTCTTTGTTTTTATAGGGATTAGTTCTCCCACAATGGGTTAACAAAGCCATTGAAAGGCCTTGTTTCAAAGTTTCTTCTAAGACCACGTCTCTCAGTGCCTTTGCTATCCCATTGTAGAAGATCTAATCCCCAAACAAAGAATCGCTATTATGTCTTTATAGTATTTAGTCTTAAGATTATAATACCACAAAAATTCTCATTGTTATCCCAGCTATTTCCGTTAAACAACCATAAATATACGTGGAGAGGCTCCTTCCACTATCTCTAATGTTTATACAACCTTTCTGCACACAGCATAACTTCAATGGCTGAGACAGAACATTTATGATGTAGTATGATATGTATAGTAGAATCTCCAACTAAGACTACCTCTATAAAGAGACCAGTTCTGTATTAACCCTTACAGTGCTGATTTAAGACTGAGTCAACAGCTTTCCTGGGGGCACTTTGTGCATACTGTGTGCAAAGTGCCCCCAGGAAAGCTGTTGACTAAGACTACTTTTTGCTTTAGACTAGGCTTGCTGGTATTTGAATAAAAGGTATCTTCATGAGGAATTTGAATCGTTTAACCATTCTATGTTTAACAGTAATGAGAAAACAACTATAGCAGTGATTAGCACTTTAAGGGTTAAAGACCGCCAATTTACAGACCTGTTTTTGTTCATCTTTCATTTATACTCCCATTAAGACCCCTCCTATTAAGACCACAGTTTTCAGTGCCTTAGATGGTCTTAATAGGGAGATTCCACTTTGTATCATTTTGTCACTAGTTAAGAATGTTAACATTATATTGGGGTGTTTTTGAAAGCCACTTTTTTCAAAGAGTGATCACTCCCACAATCTTAAATCAAAGAGGAAACGGTTGATTATGATTTATACTTGTACAGAGGAACAGGAATATATGTTGGCCCACTTGATGCCTGGTTAAGTTTGGGATTGCTGCAGCTGCTGAAATATACGTCCTCAACAACTGATATGTTTGCAACTGACTATTGGATATATTAATCACTGGCTGTTGGATATATTAGCAACTGGCTATTGGATATTATTAGCAACTGGCTACTGGATATATTACTAGCAACTGGCTATTGTGTGTACAGTGAAACCTTGTTATAATACAGTGGAACCTCATTAATCCGAACACCTTTGTACCCCAGTGAACTGTTCAGATTAATGAAACATCTGGATTGCTGAATCACTATTACTTGAAATGAACAATTCTGTTCCAGGAGAAGTGTTCAGATTAATGAGACACACGGATTAATGATGTCTGAATTAATGAGGTTCCACTGTGACACCATCTGTTCCCTAGAAAATGTGTCTGATATCTAAATTTGTCAGATAAATGAGTCAAATAGCAAAGGAGGTTGACTTTAAGTCCATCAAAACTTTTGCTTGTAAGTGAGTATATTATATATCTGATTGTCTTTATAATGCGGATTCATTATAATATCACCAACCAATGTCCGTAATCAACCACATTACAAGTGATTAGCATAAAAAGTTTCTCTGTGTTAATAATATTTCCATATTAATAACCACTGTTATAGTGAGTTTCAGCAGAGCTTATGACAAAACTTTGTTTCATCCTGTACCATGATAAGAGCCTTGATCAGTGGCTTTTCATTGTCTTGCAAGTCATTATGATTTGCCACACCATTAAAAAACACCACCATAGTAAAATATACAAAGCATATTAATACTTGAGTGCTTGAACAAAATTTGTTTTTGTGTGTTTCTGTGTGTGTGACATGTGCAAATACATCATGAAAAAAAAAAGATGTTGCATTTGGTGAAAAATGAAATTTTTCTTTTACTGTGTAGATGGTACCCAACTCTGCACAGGGTCTCGGGATAATTCAATTCGACTGTGGGATGTGACGTCAGGTAGCTGTACTGGCCTCAATAATGTGTCCAGAAATCTGGTTCGTATTTAATACATGTGTTGTATTCTAGGCATTTGCCAAAAATATTATATGAAATGAATTCTTAGTCCTTAATTTCTTTATAAGTTCTAAACAGGAATATTGAATCAGAATACTTCATTTCAATTGGCCATATTAACTAACCTTCTCCATCAAATATTAACTAACCAACAAGTCTTTGTATTGATTGAATTCAACTGTAAAATCTTGCAGTTGTACCGGCCTCAATAATGTCTCAAAAAATCTGGTGCTTATATAATATGTTTGTTGTGTTCAAATCATTTGCCAAAATATTCAGTGAACTGAATTCTTAGCTTTCAACTTCTTTACAAGTTTCAAACTGGAACATTCAATCAGATTTCTTCATTTAATTTGTCATACATGTATAAACAACTTTTCTCCCCCAAATATTAACCAAGAAGTCTTTTTATTGATTCAGTTAGTGTCACCAGGAATGATATATTGAACTATATATCACTGCATTGACTAGCTATTCACTGTGACACTTTGTTTTTGTCATTGCTTGGCCCTCAAAATGCCCATCATAATATCATATCCTTTCCCTCCTTTTTTCTCTTTGGGTGGGGGTGGGGGTGGGGGTGAGGGTGGAGGGGCCTAGATATTTAACATTGCTTTTTTAGCTGAGCTTATCTTATGGTCTTTCATCTGTCATCAACAATCGACTTCTCCAAAACCATCCGCCAGATTCACTGTAAACTTGATGGCAATGTATCTTGGGCAGGTCTCTACCAAGTTTCTTCAATTTGTCCCGCTCCAATAATTTTTTTATTTTTTATGTGTTTTTTTTGTTTTTGTTTTTGTTTTTTTTGGGGGGGGGGCAAATCTTAAAAAATCTTCGTATCCGAAACTGCTTACCCAATTGCTTTGATATCACACAGGAACACTCCTAGGGACTCCTAGTTTTGGATTTATTCACCAGGTGGTGCTGCAATTTTTTTCTAATTTTTTATGATTTTTTTTTTAGTGTGTTATGGCTATTTTCAACTTCCTTCTCCTGAACTGTTACTCAGATGAAGCTGAAACTTTGTGGATATGCTCGTTGTGGAAGGGCCAAACAAAGTTGTTCACTATGAGGCATTGCTGCAGATTTCTGATTTTTAACATTTTTTTTTCAATTTGGGTACTTGTCGGTAAATGCACCTTTCCTATCGATTTACTGTGTAAGTCAATGGGCATTCTAATGCTAATTCACATTTTTGACTTCTTCTGTGAAACCATTAGTCAGATTGACTTCAAACTTGAAGGTAGTGTACCTTGGGTGAGTCTCTAGATTTGTTCAATTGGTCACACTACATTGATTTTTGTATTTTTCATGATTTTTTAAATTCTTTTTTTGGAGAAATCATAAAAAAATCTTCTTTTCTGAAACCGCTCACCCAATTGCTTTGACATCACACAGAAACACTCCCAGGGACTTCTAGTTTTGAATTTGTTCACCAGGTGGTGCTGCAATTTTTTTTCCTAATTTTTTATGATTTTTTGTGTGTTATTGCTGTTTTCAGCTTCTTCTCCTGAACCGTTACTCAGATTAAGCTGAAACTTGGTGGATATGCTCTTTGTGGAAGGGTGAAACAAAAAGGTACACTAGGTGGCAATGCTACAGATTCCTGATTTTTCATGATTTTTTCATTTAGGGTACTTACCAGTAAATGCACCTTTCATATTGATTACTATGTAAGTCTATGGGCATTCTAATGCTAATTCACAGTTTTGACTTCTTCTTTGCAACAGTCAGTGAGATTGACTTCAAACTTGGTGGCAATGTCCTTTGGTTGGGTCTTTAGCATATTTGCTTAAATGGACATGCTCCATTGATTTTTGGATTTTTTATGAATTTCTTTGGGGTTTCTTTTGGCAATCTTAAAAAATCACAAGGCTATATGTACATATCAGCTGAGCACAGGACTCTCACAGTCCTCTTGTTTTCCCTGATAACTTGAAAGTTTTCATTCAAGTTTGATGAAGTGGACTTCACTTGATAGCTTGTGGATCTGGATACTTTTTGCTGTATTTGTACATGTACTTTGCTCCAACATTCTGAATGTCAAGGACCCATGGCCAGGTGGAAAACAATGCAGTTTGTCATTTTCTTCAATTTTTGTGGATGGTAGATCTCAAAAGCTTTTTAACCCTTCAAGTCATCCTTGCTTCATTTTAGGATGCACTCATATTATCATTGAGCAACTGATATTTTTTGACCGTGGCCTACTTTTTTCCTTGTTGTGTTCTACTTATAACAAAGAAAGATATTCTCTCAATAGGTGGAACAGTTAATGTGAACTGATTAGATTTGGCAGTCTGCACATCTTGTCACATTGGTAACTACAATATGCCAAAAATGTCTACGCAAAGTTTGTTGATCTTGGGCTCAAAACTACCACATGAAGCTCAGATGAACCAGTGAGATTGTTGAAGTGTTAAACCTATAGTGGAGTTGTATCAGTGAAATACTGGTGTTCAGAATTTTATGCTGAAAATTCTTGAAAATGTGTGGATTTTTTACAATTTTGAGTCACCTCTCGGAATTTCATCAATATTTCCCTTCTTTATTTCATATTAATTTATCAGTCTCCCTTAATTTTACTTTTTATCTCCCTGAATTTTAGTTTGGCAGGTTGGCAACACTGGTTATCATCAGGAACCTACTTCACAAAGTTTTGTACTTGAAACAAAAAGGGGTGGGCAATCAAAGTCATGAAATAAATAAATATAAATATATATATATATATATATATATATATATATATATATATATATATATATATATATATACTCACATATACACATATACATATACATATATATATATATATATATATATATATCATTGTCCATCCCAGATTGTCATGTTCAGATTTTTTTTATTGATGTGTCTTTCAGATAACAGATGTAAAATGGGCAGTTGGGGCAGAAATAATTGCTCAGACAAGTGAAGACAAGGAACTAAGGTAATTCTGTGTATAATTTTCAGAGAAACAAAACCCTGATTAATGAGTTTGAAAAAGGATTATGTTGAAACTGTCATCAGTCTTTAATTTTAAAGGGGCAATATGATTGGGTGAGAGGTGCAGCATGTATTGGGTATAGCAGTGTGTATATCCAGATCCATATCACCACGGTTACCAGGCATACTGTCCACATGACCTGTTTATGCGTGCAGTGACCAGCTGTGACATCATGACCTGGCCCAAAATGTATGTGGATGCTGAACAATGATTTATTCTATGTTTGGCAGTGAGTTATCATTTTCTGGAGTGAAATCCAGAAATAGTAACTCACGGTAGGTCACATGACCTAAACATTGTTACAAGTGAATCATGACGCGCCTGCGTCAGTGACGTAATGCATTGACATTTAGACAAAATCAAACGTCCGCGAGCTATGCTTAATTATACGTCACGGGTGACGTTGAATAACTGCGATGAACGTAAACAAACACGGCACACCAGATTTGACATTTCCAAGTGAAAAGTCTCCGCTTCAAAATGGCGACACCTAAGCAACAAGAGCGACAATTTTTGCAGTAAATACTCGATTAAACATAGAATAAATAAAATCTTACATGGCAGTGAGTGAGTGACGATTTTTCTCTCACTTGGGATCATTGTTGGTGGGGAAAAACACTCGTGACCTGCGGTCACTCGTGATTTTCCCCACCAACAACGATCCCTCATGAGAGAAAAATTGTAACTCACTCACTGCCATGTAAGATTCTATATATTCCTTTGCTCCAACTGAAGTCTGGCTGGTATAAGACATGAACATGTAACAGTGTACAAAATAGACCTACAGTGAAACCTGTTTTGAGGACCACTGTGAGGAAAGACCACCTGCCTTTTCAGACCATGTTTACCATGTCCCTTTTGCCATCTTTCCTATGTTATTGCACCTCTATTGAGAGACTACCTGCCTTATGTGATGACTTTTTGGCCTGCTCTAGAGGAAATCTCTCAAAACAGGTTTCAATGTAGTAGTTTCTTGCTATGGGCTTAAGCGCTTCTGTTGTGAGGGGGCCTGGCTTACAGAAATATGCAGCATTGGACATTGCTATACCTGAACTTCTTTGTGGAGTAACTGATAAAATGCATACATACATACATACATACATACATACATACATACATACATACATACATACATACATACATACCGTGTTCATTCCAATAGTAGCACACTGTGCTAATGCAAAGATTTCCTGGAGCACACATGGTTTTCGGATAATGATATTTCTTAATTTACAATACCACAAACAATTACTCTTATTATAGAATCCATATTGCATAAAATAACAGCAATGAACCCTCTCCTTTCGTCAAAAGCATTTAATTTTTGAAAATATTGAAAAACACTGAATTTTTTATAAAACCTCCAAGATTAAAAAGTAGGGGGTGCGCTTCTATTAGGGCATGTGCTACAATTGATATGGTATATACATATTATAAAATGAAAATACAGCAGGTACAAAAAAAGAAAAGCTATTGACACCGCAAGAAACTTTGTGACCTACAGAACAAAGGGACCTTAAAAATTTCTTTGACCAAAGAAAATACCAGTGACTGTTGGTAAAAAGTTCAAATCTGGTATGCAGTGAAACCTATGTAAAGCTGTATAATTGTTTAAACATTTATATATTCTGTAATATTCAGTTCCACCAAATCTTCCAGGGATCTCCATTAAACTTTACAAGTTTAGAAAATAAAAGCTTTCTTATCTTCATTCTTGTTCATTATTTGGGCCAAAGGTATTGACACCTATTTGACTGGGTAGCAGTAGTACCGAGCTTTTAACCCTAAAGTGCTCATCACAGCTATAGTCATTTTCTCATTACCCTTAAGCATATAATGGTTAAAAAGATTCAAATTCCTCATGAAGATACCTTTCATTCAAATACCAGCAAGCCTAGTCTCAAGCAAAAAGTAGTTTTAGTCAACAGCTTTCCTTGGGACACTTGGCACACAATGTGCACAAAGTGTCCCGAGGAAAGCTGTTGACTCAGTCTTAAATCAGTGCTTTAAGGGTTAATTGTCCCGTCTTTTTGCAGAATATGGGATCCTAGGACACTTCAAGTTTGCCAGAGTTTTCCACGGAAGCAGTATATCCAGACGTGTTGTGACATCAGTGCTGACAATAACTACTGTCTCACCTCCAGCAATGGTTTCCAAGGCAACGGCTGTGAGGCCACAGTGGGTATAGTTCTTTTAGTGGTTACCCCTTTTTTCACCAGTGCTGCCATCTGCCTCAGTAATTACTAAATCATCCCAAAATGATGTTGAAATGTTGGATCTTTTCCATGATTTAAGATCCTTGTGAATCAGAAATGTAGGAAGTGGCCACCAAGGCCAAATAAATGGCCAAATGGGGTAATAGGGTACATTGATTTATTACATTGTACACTATTGATTAACTGATTGTGTATGTGTTCTTCTGACTGTGTACTTTGTTTGTGGTACAAAATAAATATATATATTATTAGATCTCCGAACATTTGCATTAACTTATGCTCAACTTTCAAAGATGACTTCAGTCCTTTGAATTCAGAAAATGCCAAGTTAAAATTTGTGAGGCCCCCATCTTCTAAGGAGCGTTGTTCATGAAATGTGTGATAAGTGAAACTACATGTAGTTCCATCAGTGGACCAGTTAATATTTCTTTAACTCTTTCAGTGCTAGGCACAACAAGGCTGATCTGATTTTTTCCTCTGGATTATAATAATGATATTAGATTCAAATTCATCAGGAAAAGATCTTTTATTTTAATAGCAGCATGCCTGTAGTTCCAGACGGTATGAAGATTAATCCAAGTCAACATCTTTCTTTGACATGATTTGGGCACAATGTGTTAAAATGTTAACATGGAAAAAGCTGTTTAGCCAGTTTTCAACTCTGAATGGATTAAGAATATTGTCAGTAAAAACCTTGCACAAAAGTGTGTGTAATTTTAACAGGATGAAAACTTTATTATTTAGAATTCTTCTATGCAATAAATTCTTTGTTAAGAGATGATTTATGAATTACTGTATTCGTTCCAATAAGCACACAGTGCCCTTAGGAAAATTTAATTGGAATTTTTTTTTTTCTTGGGACTTCGCTGCTATAGGCATCCCTCGCCACTGGTCTCGCCTGTTTTTTTTGTCTCATTAATTGGAAAGTATGCCTAAAAACAGATAATGGCCTAGAATTAAGACTGAAAATTGACCTATATCTATGAAAACCAATGTTTCTTTCCTGATAAAAAAAAATGGAGGTGTTCCCTCATTAGAGTATGTGCTCTTATTGGAATGATTATGGTATTTGTTTGAGAGTGTGCAGGTAGGTAACACTTAAGTCATAAACCTAACAGAAATGAGCATGAACATTTTGCATACCATGGCTTTTACACTTTGTCCACTGATTAAGTCTGAGTGCTCATGTATAGCCTCATCAACAGTTCACTTTTAAAATGATATCTGTTTGATGAGAAAATGTTAGTAAAACTTTCAATCGATAACAGTTACTGTTTTGGGGCTTTTGGTCTGTTTGGGGAAAGACTAAATTGTGAGACTGTAGTTTTAAATTATGAACACCATGCAGTGTCATCACATTATTACCTAATTATTGCATCCGACAATTCACTCTTTTTTTTTTTCACCCTTCATTTTCATGTTAAGCTGTGGGATCTACGGACCACAAAACTGGTGTGTGAATACAAAGGGCACATAGAAACAGTTGCAGCATGTACTTTCTTGCCCTCTTCAATCTCTAGAGGTAGGAATCTCATCGCCACAAGCTCTAATGACTGTAGCATCAAGATCTGGGACAGAGAGGGTAAAGGTAGGTTGGTCTATGTCTTTAACTCATTCCATACTATGGTGACTTGCCAGGCAGTGTCAGAACCACTGACTTAAGACGATAGGCATGTTGGTACTTGAATGAAAGCTCTTTTCATGAAGAATTTAAATATGCAATTGTCTTAAATCTAGGTAACTATCAGGGACTGGTGTGGAATGAGTTAAGATTTTGCTTTCGACAAGCATGTCAACTGGGACATGTATTTGCGTGTCAAAAACTCATCTGCACAATTTCAAGACCTCAACTAATATGTAGAATGTGTCACAGCTGGGGACACAAGATGATGTTGCAAAGCAAAGATGGGAGACACGGTAGCCATTATTCAGAGAACAGAGCCTGTTTCCAGAGGTTTTGTAACCATTTGGTACCATAGGCCCAAAAATTCTCATTCTTGCATAAATGATGTTCCTTTTGGACAGAACTATTTTCAATTCTTACTGTAAATGTGGTTAAAGTATTTGCATTGAAAAGGTGTTAAAGGTACTCCAGGCTGTGTGATTTTTTTTGTTTTTTTTTGTTTTTTTTTTTTTTGTTTTGTTTTTTGTTTGTTTGTTTGTTTTTTGTTTTTGTTTTTGTTTTTTTGTTTTTTTTTTGTTTTTTGGGGGGGGGGGGCAAATGGGAACTATAAAAGGACAATGCACTGATAATGTAGTAATTTCTTGATTTTTTTTTTACAGATTGTGTGTCCAGTTTGACCATAGGGGGCTCCGGTCCTCTGACAGGTGTAGCTGCATATGATGACGGAAGGTAAGGAATATGACAAAGGGTTGATCCTCCTGGTTTCAGAATGATCATTAGGTGGCAGGGAGGGGTCATTAACATGAGCAATAAATGTTCTTCTGTGGCATACAACATAACAATATT
The DNA here is from genome assembly GCA_964020975.1 of Hermodice carunculata. Classification (NCBI taxonomy): domain Eukaryota; kingdom Metazoa; phylum Annelida; class Polychaeta; order Eunicida; family Amphinomidae; genus Hermodice; species Hermodice carunculata. The sequence goes on from OZ026625.1 coordinate 46,637,859, forward strand.
CTGCCACTCGCAAACTTTATGCCTAATAACAAAAAACTGTTGATGTAACGGGGGATCCAAAATGAGGCTGTCTGATGTGAATCTACTAAATCTGTACAATCGTAGGTTGAAATCCCAAATCATAAAATATGCTGTGATTTCTTGTGAAGCAGACCTTCCAGTAATTCTATTTGGTGCTGGCTGCAGCCATTTCCAAAGAATACGCCTTTGCCGTTAGTAGCATTGCCTGGTAAACTGAAGTACCAGACTGAGTACTGCTTGCTTTTTGGGCAGAGTGTAATTTTAGCTGCATACATGTGGCCTTTCTCAGGGGCCAATGGTTGAGCACAAAAGAAGGGGGAGGGAAAACAGACTGTTGGCCTCCTCGGAAGGGGGAACAGTCTTTTCATCCTCTGACTCCTTCCACACTCAACCTTTCATCCCTCGGAAAGGCCACGTCTGTGGCCAAGTATAATTCAAGGCATCCAGCTATGAGAGAAGAAAAATATAATTTTCTTTCTTCTGTTGCAGTTATTAGTTTCCAATGCAAATATACACACAATCACATGCTGATTTAGAGTTGATCACAGCAAAAAGTAGTGATTTATATGTAGTATATATGGTGATCTTTTGATTTTCATTTCAGTGTGGCCGTTTCCACTTTCCATACAGGAGTTCAAGTTTTACAGGTCAGCATGGATTCATCGGGCCGTGTTGCAGTCAACAGAACTGCTCAGTACTGAAGAGTTCACTTGTCTATCTCACCGTTATACCGAAACTTTGAACAGCATGACAAGGGCACCTGAGTCATTCATGTCCAGTGCATGTGGACTTCTTTTGTTGTCAAAAATATAGTCAATAATGTTGTGATGATAGGGATTTAATTTTGTTTGTGACAAAATTGCCTGTGATGTAAATTTTCTTTGTTTTGTTTTATTTATTTATTTATTTATTTATTTATTTATTTATTTATTTATTTATTTACTGTAAATTGCTTTAATTTCGCTGTATTCTTATTTTCGCTTATTTCGCTAATGGCTCAAAACCGTGAAAATAAAAACACAGTGAAATAGTATTTTAAAATTGTTTGAATGCAAATTATGTCCAAAACAGTGAAATTAAAACTACAATGAAATGTGAAAAATACAAAAACCGTGAAAATTTATACACGCAAAAATAAAACAATTTACAGTATTCATTCACTTATTTACTTATTTTTCTTTCTTTTTTTTTATTTTATTTTATTTGAGGTTGAAAACTCAGTTCATTATGTTAAGGCCACAAGTATTTCAATTCATTTCTACACACAATACAGTTTTCTGATAGGCTGCACAGTAAGTGGCTTTGCAGTACATAAAATTCCTTGTATAACTATTTAACCCTTTCCCCCTTAAACCGACCAAAACCGGCTGGTGGTCAAATGTCGTCTGCTTCAGTGTTTTCAACTCATTTCAACAGTTATGAAAAACAGTTTGACTGAGAAATGTACATGAGACTTATCAAGATCACATGCCCCAGGTCAACAGCTTTCCTTGGCATGGGTTGGGCACTTAGTGTCCAACCCATGCCAAGGAAAGCTGTTGACTCAGTCTTAATTCAAGGGGGAAAGGGTTAAAAAGAAAGGAAGAAAAATGAAAAAAAAAAAAAACTGAGAAGTCGTATGTTGCTTTTCCTATTTTTGTTTTATTATTAGTAGCCACAATTAGTGGCCCTGAAACTATTTATGACCATGACACATGTGCCAGGCTCATTATGTTAAGGCCACAAGTATTTAGAGATTTCGCCAAATCATTTAGTGACATCCCTAAATTTGATGATCCTTAACAATTCAACACACATAATTAGTCCCATCACTAACGTTTTGAAGAATTATTAGTACATGTGATATGAATGAGAGTCTTGAGGTTCGTAAAAAATGTATATTTTATAGGAATATCTCTGACAGTATGAATTTGATCCGTTTCAAATTTATTTAGCACTGATTGTGAAGCATTTATAGTTTTTTTATTTCATTTTATATTCTCTAATTTTATTCATTTTTTTAATTTTTTTAATTTCCATTATTTGCCTTTGAGCAAAGTAATCAGATTTGAAATACTTCATGGCGTATTTGGCCATATGCCTAAGGAAGGATACCAGCAATACGTGGACTAGTTACTAAAGTTGACACAAATAATGTTACCTGTATACTGGTTCACAAAAATATAAAGTGAAAGGTTTGCAGGTTTATAGACTTAAAGTTTCACTTACTATATTTTTGTCATGGTATTATTGCCATGCTGTGTAAAAAAAAAAAGCTCTGAGTTATTTTTGCAAAACCATACTCATATAATGAAGATAATCTGGGCAGAAAAAAGAAAAAGTTTATATGTGGAAAAAAATTCATAATATTGAATAATGAAATTAAAAGCAAAGAAGACAGCACTTGAGGATGTTCGCTTGTATGAAAGTCTCCTATTCAAGAACAAAAGCTTCAAAGGGATTCATTTATATGTTCAAATGAGCAAATCAAAATATCACCATCAAGTGCTGCTCTCTGTGTTTCTGCAAGGGTCTACTTCTGAACGAAAAAAATTCCTGTTTAATCTTTCCATATGTTCTGATTAATTTAATACATAATTTCATTAATTAAAAGCAACATTAGCAATCAAACCTCAGAAGAAAACACTTTCCATTCTTAATCATTCCATATCCTTAATTCATGATTTTATTGTTTAGTAGAAATATTAACGATCAAAACTTTAAGAAATAAGGATTGAATCATCTTGCACGTGCACACCTGCAGAAAGGTGAGTGGGAGAGGTCACAATCAGCAATTTCATGTGGATGCAGGTGAACACACAACCCAATGTATAAAGTTTCCAATCGATTATATATTAAAATGACCTTGAATAAACTGGTTATTTTTTAGGCTAATTAGATAATTAATTTTGTTCAAAATCATTCCAGTTATATGCCCAGATTTACCGTAAAAATTTTGTGTTTCTTCATACAGTGGTTTTTTAGGTTATTAAGCAGCAAATTACTATGAAAAGTAATGAGAAGACACAACTGTGACCCTCCAGACTGAGGTGCCCTCTACAGGACAAATACAAAACCTTCCAATCTTGCTGGTTCCCACTAAGTGTAATATCTGCATTTGTTTCATGTAAAATGAACAAGTTTGAGTGATCTTGGTATTTGGTTTGTTATCAAAAGGCCATGTTAAACATGATTTTGTTCTTTTGCTATTTCTTATTCTATCTTTTTCAAAACAGAGAATGAAATTGTCCTTCCCTGGATGTGTGCACATGATGAAATTAGTAGTACTTATTGCATCATTTGCTCATTTTCTTCCATACAAAGTGAACCAAAGTTTTACAGACATGAGCATTCTCAGAGAATTCACTGAATTCTGTGAATTTTGTTTTAACTTTTTGAAAGAAAGTGTGCCTTTTTTGGTCTGAAAGTTCTAAAATTGACATTTTCAGAAGGGGAGGGGGTATTTTCAGTGTTTTTTCTTCTTCATCAGGCTCATGTCTGGTTTTGAGTGACTTCAGTATTTGCTTTGTTTTCAAAGGGCTACATTTCAATACAATTTGTTGTTTTTTTAATCTGTTTTCTGTACAAGCCAGTGAATTGGCTATTAGAGCAAAACCTGCTAAACAGACCTTGCTAGGTTTTGAAGCTGTTTGACAATTAATTTTTTTAACATTTTCTTCACTGTACATCTTTATGTATGTTTTGTGACCACGGAATGGCCGAGTCTCGAACCAGAAACTGTCAGCACCAATCACCTGTCCGAAAATGGGAAATGCACATACCAACTGTAACAAAATCCACATTCCCAAAAAAGAAGGGTTCAATGGAGGCATGTATGCATGAATGCCATAATCGACATGGCCCAGTTCATTATATTGAACCCTGAGCAAGTACCGTATTCAGGGTTGTCCCAGATTGGGGACTGTACATATGTAAGTCCACCAGCTTCAAAAGAGCACCAAAAGTATACATGTTTTGTGACCACATTGCCGTACACAATTTGACCGATCTGTTTTATGGTAGCCACAGAGCAAAAACAAGTGAAATCTTTTATTACCATCCTGAACAGCAATTTCGGCAGGGCAATTTAACAGCCAAAAAGTCACTTCCATAATGTATAGAACCTTGTTCTCATACAGTATCATTTGAGACCTGTGATTCCAGGAATCTTGTACCTTCATGGTGCCAACTTATTACATGTACTTATACACAATTTTAACTGCTTTGTTTTATGGTAGTTACAGGTTTCACCACTGGAGGGTAATTTTGAATTGAAAGATCATCATCAAGTCAAAGCAAGCGAGCTATTTTAGTAGCTCTGCTGACCAAAGGCAGTTGTGGAAACATCCATGTAATATAGATGTACTTGGGTTCCTCGGCAACTCATACCTGTGATTTATGATGTTACAAATTTCATGATTCTTCCCATTTGATGCACAAATGTCAGCAGATGATAATGAAACATGGAGTAAATAAAAGTTGCAAGTGGACATTTAACAACATTCCAGTCAGGTTCCTTCTATTCAAGTGCCAGTACACTTTGATTATGCTTAGGGTATTTCAGGAAGTGTCCTCAATTATTTAACAGCTATCACCAGCTGTCTTCATCTGCAGGCAACTTGCATCAATTTTTCATTTCAGAACACTTCAGAGTTTTTATTTAAAGTGTCTTTATATACTGGGTCATCTTGAGCCACTCATTTGAATTTTTACCATTTTTAATGGGATTAATTAAATGTGCAGTCAGAATTTGTCAAGGAGTGTTTGACTTCTGATACCCGGGTATTAATCCTTAGTGAGGTGACACCGATGTATCACCATTCAGTTTTTTCACATTAAAAATTATCAGCAAGTGTTTGGTGCTGTAAATGTTGATTACTTTTTTAACTCATGAACACTATACTGCTTATATCCCCCCAAAAGTGCCCAGATGTAACTTGTTGTCTGCTTTACTCTTTTTAATTAAATTGCATGTTAATAGAAAACATTTTTGCTAAGAATTGTAAATATAACACCTGTCATAGCAGCATTAGACTGGGTCAACAGCTTTCCTTTGTGTGGGATGGGCACAATGGGCACTCAACCCAAGCCAAGGAAAGCTGTTGACGCAGTGTTGATTTGACCAAGACATGGCTGACGATACAGACAACTAGTCAAGGTTGTTTCCTCTGCCAGTCGTGCATATTGCATGCAAAGTCGACACAGTCTTTGTGAGGTCGAAACTGAAAAGAAAAACGAAAAAAGAGATGAGCATTGATGACTTCTACCTGAGAATTGAATCTGATATTTGATGGATAAAAGATGGTGCTATTAATTGAGACATAGCTTTGACATTTGAGGGTGTGCAATTTTGCCCTTTCTCGCCCCAGATCTTTAATGTCATGGCACTCTGTGCTACCAGTAGCATATCAGATCCCTGACTTTTTTTTTTTTTTAAATCCATTTGGACATTGTATCCAGTGCTGACCCTTGTTAGCAATCATATATTTTAAAATAATATGACTGTATCTTCAAGAGTACAAACTTTTTGCTGATTTCCATGCTACAGAAAAAAAAGCTTAAGTTACTTTTATCATGGACTTGTAAACTGCTGTTGAAATTTGTTGAAAAGTAGTGGAGTAAGTGGTATGATAGCTGGCCATCTCTGTACATATACACATATCCACATCCCTAGAACCTGTAAACACTTGACAGTTCTAGAAGAAAGCAATATATATTTATACAAAAGCGAAAAAAAAAAAGCTAGATTGTTCTTCAGTGTGGACGGTTTAAACATATTGTGGGTCCATCACACGGTAAATCTACAATTTGCAGTTAAGATGTTCTGTTACAAGTTTTGGTTAAAAAAAAAGTTCAGATAAAGGCCATGATTTTTGATTTTGTATTCTGTTCAATTTCGTCTTGCATTTTTCACAATATTAAATTATAGCGACCTTTTTTTTTTTTCTTTTTTTGGGGGGGGAGGGGGGTGATTTTTTTTTTTTTTTTTTTTTTGTATTCTGAATGATAATTATATTAAATGGTTTTGTCTTTTGACCCCTTTCTTCCCAGCTACAGTGGTAAAGAAATCTCCCATGTCTTTGATGGACTGACTTACATGTAAGTGTTTCTTTTAAAATTGAAAAGATCTGGCAAATATTTATCAGCAAATTTTATTGTTGATCACCAACTTGAGCTTACATTATAACTACTGTTGTCGTATTTTAGGTGGGAATGGGTTAAAAACGGACACAAAATTCTTGGTATTTGTCCTTTGCCCATCCGTTCTGATTATACCTCATAATTAGCATCATCATTTGCTTTCATGAAGTAAAATTTGTTTGAAAATACATGAAAGGTAGTCCTATGGTGTATGTATATGGACCAAAGGTGGATTTCAAATCCAGACATAAGGGAAAGTACCAGTTAAGAGATGATGATATTCATGATGAACATTGTATTTTTACGATATCGGTATGGATATGGAGTTATTAAAAAAAAAAGCAATAGAATTTATATGCAGTATTTTGGTGGATATATTGATAATGCAATGTGTATTGCTGTGGCACCATATTTTAATATGTGCTTTTGTACTCCGTCCAGCTTCTCATTTTCTTGCAATATCATCAGAGTGTTGTCGCATATTTAGGATCACGTATGATCTCACGATCAACTACTCGGAGGAATGAATATAACTACATTGAAGCCCATGTTGAGCAGCCAATACTGCCCAAGGCTTACTGTCTTTAAAATATCCTGTTTACCAATGTCTGTGCTGTTCTTAAAACATGAAAATGTTAGTATGATAAGACCTGTTGTCACTATATGGCCTTGTTGTATATGGTAGCCCTTCAGGACTGGCTTTATTGTAGTCATTAAGTCTGCAATTCCATGTCTCTGGAAGCAACAGATACATCATTTTGCCAGTGTAGAACATTTCTTTATGAATATACATGTATGTTAGACTTTCCTAGATGTACAATCTTGTTCTAGTGTTGTTAGTTTGAAGATCTTTTCATCAGTATGAACATGATTTTAGTGTTCAGACTGTTTGAGGATTACAGTGAACAAATGCAACTATGTAAACGTAAACTTTATCCAAAAATTATAATATTCATATCTTACATGGCATTATATCTACATATCTCATTATTTATGCATTCCACAATCCAGTATTGTACATGGATGTAAGTATATATGCTGTTGTCAGATTTGGTCACATCTGAAGTCTCTGTGACAGAAGTAACGTTTATTAGTCTTTAATGGAAGTAGCTTTAATTAGCTCTGTATCAGAAGTAGCTTTTATTAGCTTTCTGACAGATGTATGCATTATTAAGTTGGGGACAGAAGTACCTATGATGGTAGCTAAGTTCTCATTTTTGTTCCATACTTGCAATTCTACTGCAAAATACACTGTCACTTTTTTTCTGACGAGTATCACATTTCCTGTAAAATCATTATTTTCATAATCACAACTTGGCAGTTATTGTTCAGATTCTCATTAGGCAGGAATGTTCAATCTTTTCTGCACAATTTGGTGAAAAGTTGCAAGTTTTAAATGCCAGCTTGAATTCTGTGTGCCACTTGGGTTGTACATAGAAAACATATTGAGTAACAGTTGTGTAAAAAAAGGCATATGTCCAGTTAGTATAGTCTAATGGACAATTAGCTTACAAAAGATCAAGTTAGGATTTTCTGGTGGACAATTAGCTTACAAAAGAGGGTTCTCTGCAACATACTCTACATATGGAAGTTTGAAATGCAATAAACTGTGGACACAACAGAAATACACATATGTAGGATAGAAATATTTTGAAATATGCATATGTAGGATATAAACATTGGAAATAAACATGCGTAAATGTCAACCACAAAATGCTTTTAATTGGGAGATCCAGGTAAAATGTACATCAAAACAAAAGAAAAAACTGGACCATTTTCCCTCAGAAGTGCCTCATTTTAACAAATTTTAGAGTCTTAAAATTGGGAGAGTTGACAGGTGTGTATATGAAGGATTAGAATTTCTAAATATGTGTACTGTTCTCAGAATAGGTGTAACTGGCTCTATAAGATTTGACAAACGTGTGTCTGGTTGATTTGTATTTTAAAGAGGCATACACTGATGATTTATTTGACATTCTTCCCTGTTTTCTTGCCTTTCAAGGCATGATTTAAAGTGTTACTTTATGAATGTTATGGTACATGTAGCAAATGGTTACATGTATGCTGTATTGTACCATTTACAACCTTTAGACTTTACTACGTGTTTATTTCATAGTAAAAATAATTTGGAATTATGAGAGCATTGTTGATGAGCGAGATCTGCTTACTATTTAGGATATGCCTTGGCTGCAAGACTTACAAGAAATGCCATATTAACCTCTCTTGCTGCCCTTGTCCCATAAATGCCCTCCATTCAGCAGTATGGTAAGCAGAAAACTATTGAGTGATCGACTGGGAGGTGGGATACAGATTAATGTGCATGGAGCAATTTAAAGTCTGAATGAACAGAGATTTTAACATGGTGGAAATTAAAGCAAATAAAATGCTTGAAAAGCATATGGAAGTATCCATGGACACAGTGAAGGGCACAGTAGATTTTATGCTAGAATATTTTGTGGTGCTTCTGATGTGGGAAAGATCCAATTGGATGACTATAACATGATATCCAAAACCACATATGGTGCTTGTCAAAGAATGCTACTTTATATCTACAAGAAGGGAACTTGGTACATTGTAGTAAACCACTGGAATGACAAATGTAATCTTAAGCCTTGTCCTAACATTTCTGGAATAGCCCAGAATGTGGCAGAAAAAGAACAGCACCCTATCTACTCTGGAATAGCCCAGAAGGTGACAAAATAGAATAGTGCTGTGTGAGTCTCAACTGTATGTGTATGGTACACGGTGTGCCAAATAAGCCTGATGCATTTTCGTCCTTCACTGGACTCATCAGAGGCTAGTGAGTAATGATTGACCACATGTTGAGCATAACTTTAATCTTATGCCCAGTAGTGCAGAGAGTTGAAATCTTTCAACTCCACAGTCATGTGGTTCAATCACAACTGAATGCTGCTTTGCATGCATGGCTTTTATATCAGGTAGTGTAATGTTGCTGGGGACATGTAGACGTTAGGTTGCATTGTGACGTCATCAATTATGGGTCAGCATATTCAGCCTTACTGGACAGTAGTAAAAATATACATGTAGACTGTAGATACAGAAAAAAAATGTGTTCCACTGTTAACAGGGTTCATACAGTTTGGCAGCTTTCAAATTCAAGGACTTTTCCAGGACTTTCCAGGACCTTATTATCAAAATTCAAGCACTTTCCAACTTGATCTATTTTCTTTTTTGTGTCTTGCTGTCCATTTGGGGGGGGGGGGGGGGCTTCTATACTGAGAGGGGAGGAAGTGATCAAGCTAACCTAAGCTTTGGAAGAAGGTGCATTAATGGATATTTAAAATTCAAGGACTTTTTAAGGACTTATTGCAAAAAGATTGATTTTCAAGGGTTTCAATGCCTTGAAAAAAAACAGGCAGTAAATTCAAGTACCTTGAAGGATTTCAAGGACCTTTATGAACCCTGTTAAGTAATTCTAAAGAGAAATTTACATCATACATGATTTAGCTTTAAATGAATGGTGGGTTCATTCACAGATAATATATTACAGTTGAACTGCTCCAGTTTACTGAGATGGGTCAGTTGATAATTGTATGTGAAAAATACACATACGTTGTGAAATTGAGACTGCAGAAAAGTGATCATTATATATACTGTAATAATAAACATTTACGTATTGGAAGGTCCCAAGTTCCACACAGTGGTCATGCACACTTTATTTCACCATGGTACCCATTGCAGATTGCCTCATGGTACCTGTTTCAGATGGCCCCATGGTACCTGTTTCAGATGGCCCCGTGGTACCTGTTTCAGATGGCCCCCACTGTCAGCAGAAAATGGTCCTACACTGAAAATGGTCCTAAAATACAAGTAAACAAAGTAAAGCAATTACATGTAGAAAACAGTATTAGACACTTGGTCTTTTTTGGCAAGTGGTCTATATTGCAGGTAACTTGGGGAAATAGAATTCCGAACAGAAGTTTACCCTGGTCCTATGCAAACCCAATTGATAGTTCTGATACCCATCTTACATGAAGGAAAGCTGTTGACTCGGTCTAAATCCAAAGAAAAAGGTTCACCATAACCCAAAATGCTGATTTGTAGCTGTATTTTGAAACATGGTGCCTGTGACCACATAATGGAACACGTCTCCTGTAGATGGCACCACAGGTAACTTTCCCCTGGTATCCACCTGTTGCAGGTGGGAACTCCTGGGGTATAAACAAAACCTACTTCATTGATTGGTTGAAAATGTTGTGACATAGGAAGCAGGTGCTGACCTCATGTAGAATAGTATTGTGACGACAATTTAGTTTCACACTGGTTTGACAATTTTGGGCATCATATGTGAAAATGTGCTAGAACTTAGTTTCATTTCACTTTTGAAGATTGTGTTTATAATGTATTTTAGCAAGGCACATTGGGTGAAGAATATTTGTTTATTGATTTCTTTGATATGGTCTAAAAAAAGTGTTTGAAACAGTGTGAAATGTGTGAATTCATTTGTGGGTTTGCCAATTTCAATATGTCAATAAAGTGATTGTCAAGTTTAAAAATATGCATATATTTCTTGTCTTACACCTGTAGTTTGATACGTAAATGGTGAAATGATAGATCATATTATGTATTCCCCCTTCCCTCTTTAAACTGGTCAAATCGGGCTGGTGATTAAATGTGGTCTACTTCATTTTTAGCTCTGCGGACCAAAGGTCGCAGAGCTTATGCGACCGCTCATGTCTGTCCGTCGTGGTAAGAGGGAAAGTACCCGGGGTAAAGTATAATTAACCCACCTAGAGAATTTTCTCTAGTCCGTCTTAAGTCGGAAAACCATGATCATACTCACTTTTTGCAGGATTTCTTTCTTTTCAATCTTCATCCAGTATAGTGGAAGAGGTGGCTTCCAGCTAATACCTTAGTACACTTTACCTCATAACACCTCTAGTCAACTTTATGGTGCTAAAAATTATATTACGATTTACCTGTTTATACCAGTGTCGGTATGGTGGAATAGTGTATGAAGCTTTTAAGTTTCAAAGGAGACATCTGTCCGTTGGAAAAAAACATATATCCCAAAGAACTAATATTAAATCTGGAAAATGAAAGTGATACAAAAGCTACTTGCATTGATCTGGATATAGAAATAAAGAACAACCAGTATGTTACAAAACTATTTGATAAGAGAGACCAGTTCAAATTTGATATTATCTCCTACCCTGATCTGACAGGAAACATTCCAGAGAAACAAGCATATGGAGTTTGTATCGGACAAGTCATACGTATTGCTAGAAACACCACACTTTTTAGCGATTTTGTCAATAGGTTTAGAACTTTGTTGCATAAACTACAACACAAAGGTTATAAAAAACAACAACTACACAAAACTCTGTTGAAATGTTTCCAGAGATATGACCAAATACCTAATAAATACAACAATAACTCGAGGACATTAGTCAAATTGTGTCAAGATGGAGTTTGAAATGGCAAAGTATAGACCTCAAAGTGTTTGGAGTGGTAAGAGGGAAAGTACCCGGGGTAAAGTATAATTAACCCACCTAGAGAATTTTCTCTAGTCCATCTTAAGTCGGGAAAACCATGATCATACTCACTTTTGCAGGATTTCTTTCTTTTCAATCTTCATCCAGTACAGGGGAAGAGGTGGTTTTCAGCTAATACCTTAGTACACTTTACCTCATAACACCTCTAGTCAACTTTATGGTGCTAAAAATTGTTTTTCTATTTACCTGTTCATACCAGTGTTGGTATTGTGGAATAGTGCATGAAGCTTTTCAGTTTGAAAGGAGACGTCCGTAAACTTTTGCTCATTAGCACGATACTGTCCACAGTTTTCAAGTAAGCCCAATATAACTTTCACAGCTTGCATGAAAATCTAGATCCCTTTTGATATTGGTGGCGCCACCTACATTATGTAATATAGCGGTCAAAATGTGAAAATCTTGTGAACACTTTAGCATCTTTAATTTTGGGGGGGATCTTCACCAAATTTGGTGGAATTGTGGGGGAGGTCAAAGTCTAAGTTGCTAATGATACTGGTGGGGCCACCTATAATTTGACAGAAATCATGAGTCAAAATGTGTTTTAAGATGTAAAATTCCATATTTGGAAAAGTAATTGGATTAGACTTGCCAAATTTATATGATATATAGACCATGGCCAAAGGTAGAATATTATACAATGTCAGTGACTTTGACATATTTTTGTGAGGTCACCATGCCTGTAAATTTGAAAAGGTGATTTTGTAATGGCCAGCTCTAGCTTAGACATCAACAGCAAACAGAATTGAGCCTCCAGATTAAAACTGCGCTTGATTACATAATATATAAAACTGTACTTGGTGACCTACTTTTGGGGTCAGTGTGACCCAGTAATTACAGAGTTTGGCGCTTGACCAAGTTTATTGTTTTTCTTCAATAACTCAGAAAAGTTATTACCCAATTTGAACAAACAGACTATATATGGAAAGCTGGATGTAGGGTGCATATTTTGACCATAATTTTTTAATTGGAGTTGAAGATCAATGTCAAATGGCCAGTTTGAATATAGGGGTCATCTTGTGAATGCCCTGTACCCCACAATACTTCAGATAGGCCCATATAGTGTTTAGGAGTTACAAAAATCTTTATCGACATCAATGTTGGTGGGCCACCTATACTTTTATGTAATATACAGGTCAAAATATGAAAATCTTGTGACTGCAATAGTGTCCACAGTTTTCAAGCTAGCCCAATTTAACATTCAGGACTTATAAGGGGTATAAAAATCTAAGTTCTTTTCGATGTGGGTGGCGCCACTTTCAATATTATGTAATATAGGGGTCAAAATATGAAAATCTTGTGAACACTTTAGCATCTTTAATTTATGGCAGATCTTCACCAAATTCTTTGGGATTGTGGGGGAGGTCAAGGTCTAAGTTGCGAATGATACTAGTGGTGCCACCTATAATTTGATGGATATTATGAGCCAAAATGTGTTTTAAGATATAAAATTCCATATCTTGAAAATTAATTGGATTAGACTTGCCAAATTTATAGGATGAAAAGACAATGTCCAAAGCTAGAATTGTATATAAAATCAGTGACCTTGACTTATTTTTGTGAGATAACCATGCCTGCAAAGTTGAGGTGATTTTGTAATGGCAGTGTGTGGCTTGGACTTCAATGACAATGTTAGCACAGCACCAGGCAGGCCTATGGGCCTCTTGTATTACATAATCTGGGTGTCCTTGATCTTCTGTCCCAAGGTCACTGAGGACATAAAGTTAAGGACTTACTCATTGTTGTCTTGGCACATGCAACAATATTCATCCCAGGAGTTGCACAAATAAGCTATGACTACATGTGGAGCGAAGTGCTATCTGGTGGACAATTTTTACATTAAATGTACATATGCTTTTTATGTTCAGAAGCCACTTGAAAACTCACAACCTTGAAAGGAAGAGGTGTAGTATAGCCACAATGCCATTAGGCCCATGGGCCTCTTATTATTATTAAGGGTCCACCCCATAGGGGAGACCCTTTCTGTTTTCGGGTTGTCCCACTGTCTGGATGTGCCCATTCTCCTTACCGCAATATCTGAAGAGTGCCTGCATCTATTTTGCTCAAATTTGGTAATATGCTTACCTTACTAGGCAAGATGAACTGATTAGATTTTGATGTCACCATGACCTAATTTGAGCAAATGGCAGCTTGATTACATGCTCATTAGGGCTCGTTACTGCAATATCTCCTGAATGCTCCAATATATTTTGTCCAAATTTGGCACTGTGCTTATCTAGCATGCCAAGATGCACTGAATAGATTTTGGTGTCATCATCACCTAACTTGAACAAATGGCAGCTTAAGTATATTGTTTATTCGGGTTCGTTACTGATATATCTCCATAAGGCTTCGATGTATCTTGCTCAAATTTTACAGTATGAATATCTTGTATGCCAGGAAGATCTGATTTCCTTTTGGTGTCAACATGACCTAATGTGAGCAAATGGCAGCCCAATTGCATAGTTTTTAGGGCTTGTTACCATGATATCTCCAGAATGCTTCCATGTATTTTGTTCACATTTTGCAATATAATTATCTTGCATGACAATTGAACTGATTAGATTTTGGTGTCACCATGACCTAATTTGAGCAAATATAAGCTTTATTAGATATTTGTTAGGGCTCGTTACCAGGATACCTCTAGAATGCCTCCATGTGTTATGCTCTTATTAAAATTTGATAGGAATAATTAAGGGTCCACCCCATGGGGGGACCCTTTATGTTTTCGGGTTGTCCGTCCATCTGCATGTGCACATTCTCTTTACCTCAATATCTACAGAATGACTCCATGTATTTTGCTCAAATTTGACTATATGCTTATCTTACCTGGTAAGATGAACTGATTAGATTTTGGTGTCACCTTGACCTAATTTGAGCAAATGGGGACCCTTCAGTCAATGCTTTGCATTGAAGGTATGTCTAGTTTAGCTCTGCTGACCAAAGGTTGCAGAGCTTATGCAATCACTCATGTCTGTCCGTCTTGCCATCCATCCATTAGTATGTCCATCAACTTTTTGCTTGTGAGGGCAATATAGTCCACAGGCTTTAAGATAGCCCCGTCTAAATGTCAGGACTTATCAAGTGCATGAAAATCTTAGTCGAGTTTTATATAGGTGGCGCCACCTAAAGTATTATGTAATATATGGGTCAAAATGTGAAAATCTTGAGACTGCCCTAGCATATCCTTAATGTTTGAAAGATCTTCTTGAAATTTAGTGGGATTGTGGAGGAGCTCAAAGTCTATGTTGCTTTGGATACTATTGACACCACCTACTACTTGATGGAAATTATGAGCCAAAATGTGTTTTAAGATATAAAATTATATATCTCAAAAAGTAATTAAATTAGACTCACCAAATTTAAAAGTCCTATAGGCCATGTCCATTGCTAGCATGTTATGTAATATCAGGGACCTTGACATTTTTGTGAGGTCATCAATGGCAAAGGGAATTGAGCTTCCAGATCAAAATTGCACTTGATTACATTGTACATAAAAGTGTACTTGATTACCTACTTTTTGGGCTACCATGACCCAATAATTATTTACTTTGGCGCTTGTCCAAGTTTATTGATTTTCTTAAATATCTTTAAGGTTATTATCTGATCTGAACAAACAGGCCATGTATAGAAAGCTGGATGTGGGGTGTACATTTTAAACATAATCATTTTTTAATCTGAGTTGAAGGGTCAAGGCCAAATGGCCAGTTGGAATATAGGGGTCATCTTGTGAATACTCTGCACCCCCCCACCCCCCCACCCCCACCCCCATGTCAACCTTATATACATAATATACAAGTGAGAATGGGAAAGTCTTGTGACCAGTCCAGCATCCTTAATATTTTTTTATAGATCTTCATGAAATTAAGTGGGATTGTAGATGAGGTCTAAATCTTGGTTGCTGATGATACTATTGGTGCCACCTATGATTTGACGGAAATTATGAGTTTAAAAAATGTCTTGAAAGATACAAATTTACATATCTTGAAAAACCAGCCAATGCTAATATGTTATATAAAATCAGTTACCTTGACCTATTTTTGTAAGGCCACCAGACCTGTTAAGTTGGAAAAGATAATTTTGTAATGGTACGGTGTAGTTTGAACAATGGTAAAGAGAATGGGGCCTCCAGATCAAAATTGTGTTTGAGTACATTGTGTATAAAACTCTACTTGGTGACCTCCTTTTTGGGTCATTATGATCCAATGAGTGTGACCTTGATCTATTTTTCAAAATCATTATAAGCACTTAAGAAAAGAACATTTAATTCAATATATTGATACAGAATAAGGCAAATGATGCCAAATGTACTACAAATGTGCATCATGTGGAAGTTTGATAATGCATAATATGGCTAACCTTGATTATTTTTTCAAGGCCATTGATTGGATACATTTGGTGCAATGTATTTCACAGTCATACTATTTCCTGTGAGGAGTACGTCACCTTGAAATGTGGTATCTATTCCATTTGCCCTGTGTATGTATACTTTCTATGTTTTCTAATGGGAGGGTTTTGTATAGGGCTCTGCCTTTCTTCCCAATTGTATTCATTAGAATAAAATATGTCATAATAATATACTTTATTTCTTTATTGAGGATCGGGAGTTTAGCTGGAGGCTAATACAAATCCCTCTCCTCAATAAAATATGTTACAAAGACATCATCATAGGAGAAGTGACGACAGCCAGCAGAAGAATAAAGAAATGATAGCTCAAGGTCAGGACAGCATCACCAATGAGATGCTGTAGCAGCCCTGCTCTCAAAATGTTTAATTAATTAGACACCTTCATCCATTGCTGGAGACAAGCATCATTTGGGTATCTTCATCCATTGCTGGGAACCAAGGTTGGAAACGAACTGTGGTGGTCCTGATTCTAAAGAAGGGGAAGAACAAGTCCAGTGCCCAAGCTATTTACCTGTCAACTCACAAGTTGCATGTATAAAACCATGGTGTGAAAAGTCAATTGGTGTCTGAGGTGGTATTAAGACTCTGAAGACATCATCATCCCAGAACAAGCTGGATTCAGACACTGCTGAAGATCAGACAAAACATCTTGCCCAAGTCATCAAAAATGCCTTCCAGAGGCAGACAGTGGCTCTTGTTGCATTAATTGACCCACACATAGTTCTCCTGGTTTCTGCTCTTACTTGTCCCCAATCAGGACGGAGGCTGGCACCCAGTGATAAACCTGTCGGTGCTGAACACCTGCTTGGTAGTCCTGTCCTTTAGAATGGAGACCCCCAGTTGGTGGCAGTGGCCCCTGGAGTGGATGATGTCCCTGGATCTCAAGGGCACATTCTTCCACGTGCCAATCACGGAGACTTCAAGGAAGTATCTGCAATTCTCATTCTCGGGCGAGTTTACCAGTTCAAGGTGCCTCTGTTCTGCCTTGCCACAGCCCCTGTGGTTTTCATCCAGTTCATGCAGACAGTTGCTGCTTTCATGCACACGACTGCCGGACAGGAGCAACCTTTGGGCATATGCCTTTCAACCTCTGCAGATCCTCTCAAGGGCAATGTGGAAGGTTCAGTCACATGACTGCAATTTGATCCTGGTCACCCCCGGGTGACCGAGGACAGATTAGTCCATCAACCTCTTGGAATAAAGTGTCAAGCCCCTGCTACCTTTACCAACATGACCGAAACTTCTGGTGCAACTGCGGATGAGTGTGTTCCACTGTACCCTCAAGTGCTCAACTTCCACATCGGTGGTTGTAGATCAGCACATCTGCCACAGAGGTTTCTCAGAATCGGTTGCAGATAGAATTGCCAGAGACAGGCTTCGATCCTCTTCTCGGAGGATTTACACAGACTGCGGAATAGGGTAATGACTACTAGGAAGTGGTTTTGGACAAAAAGACAAAAATACAAAACAACTCTTTGGAAGGTGTTTTAAGATTGGGGTGCCAGTCTCCGCCCATTGCAGACATTACCAACTTTCTGCTTTATCAGTGGGAAGTCCTGGGCAAAAGCTCAAAAACTGTGGAAGGATTTTGGTTGGCCATCTCCTCAACCCTCGCGAAAGTCCTGAACATTCACATTTGGAGCGATCCTTATCTGTCAGCGCTCATTGCGTCCTTCTACACCAACAGACCGGCGGACAGGCAGGTCCTGCCATGGTGAGACCTTCCATTGGTACTAGTCATATTGAAGAAGTGGCCCTTTGAGTGCCTTGAGGACCCGACAGGTGGACCTGAAGTACTGGACATGGAAAACTTGTTTTCTCTTAATCTCGCTTTGGGGGCTTGAAGGAGCGAGATCCACGCTCTAGCACATGACCGAATCCAATGGTCGCCTGAACACTCACAGGTGACACTTGAACTTCCTTGCAAAGAACCATGTGGCTCAAGATCCGGCTACAGCCTTCAAAGGTTTTACACTCCATGCCATGGATATGGCTCTTTCCACGGAGGAAAGAGCCTTCTGTCCAGTTTGTAGCTTTCAAGCACAGACAGTTTCACGGGTCAGAGGTCCGCCCTCTTTTTAACCCTTGGTAACCCTCTTAGGGAACAAGTTTGCAGAAACACAATTTCTTCGTGGATCGAGCAGACGATCTTTAAGGCCTATTGGACCACTCTGCAGAGGCCTGGTGCCTCAGTGCTTGTCGTAGCCTGAGCTCACGAGGTGCTTGCTGAGATCAGTAAGTTGGGAGCCTGGGATTTTTTTGTTTGAGCAAGGACTAGGAAGCTATAGTTCCCACCATAGCCTCTTTAGTTTGAGTCAGAACTTACCGTCACAGAATGATTAGAGTCACATAATTCCATGATCGTAACTATTCAAAACTTCGATGTTTTACTAATAGGAAGAACATTTTTTATAAACTAGATATTTTACATCATCTAGTTCCTTTGATCATCATCATCATCATCATCATCATCATCATCATCATCATTATTGTTATTATTATTATTAGTCTATGCTGTGAAATGGCTGACCCACCAAGCCTCTTTGGGCCCCAACATTTGCACCTGTTAATTTCACGAAGAAAAAAAATTCTTTTCATGAAGAGCAAGTTCTCTTTAAATGGTTTATTTTAGGTCTGCAATTATAGTCTATCAGAACATTAATATCATTATTTTATTATAATAACTAAGAATGTGAAATCATACTGAGCTGAAAAATTATTTTGAATATCTTCAAAACTATTATAGATAGAGATGTCATTTCAACTTCTACTAGGGGGTGGTGACCATTGCGCATCTAATGAATCTGAAACAAAAGTTGTAGCAATTTAAATTATGCTAATTAGCAGTATTTGAAATTTTAAATCTTGAATAACTTCAAAGCTATAATATATAGAGATGCCATTCCAACTTCTACTCCTGTGTTATGGAATAGTTGTACATTACCATACCAATATGCCTTGAAGACACACACACTGATTTGTTATGCAGCAAATCATCTTTCCTAGTTTGTACTTTATTCGGATCAAAATGATCAACAACAAAAAAGTACTGCGTCTGCAGCACGGTGCGTGTAGCTCACAACAAATCCGGCAAATGGCATTTTTGTTCATTTTCCTGTTTATATGAAAAGATCAAGTGAATCACGAAAGTCGAAGTACACTGTAGATAATGGCTGCGTGTGTGTGTGTTTATCTGAAGGCCCTTTGAAAATCAGCCTTAGGTTGTAGATTGAATGGTCCAACCCTCCTTTGGAAAAATAAAGCCTTTAGTTACCCACTTACCTACCTGTACGTGTCTACCTATATTAGGCTAGCCCTAAGGCACCTCCCCGCGCTCTTTTGGCTTGCGGTTAGCAAGCCAACAGCGCGTGGGGAGGTCCCTTGGGGCTAATACCAAGCCTACTTACTTGCTTACGTACTTACCCCACCTCCGGGCCCCACCCCACCCCACCCCATTCCTTTTGTAGCTTGGACCGAACTGACTCAATAATATGGGGCAAGCGGCGGAAAGATGGGTGCAAGGAATTGAAGGGAATATCTTGGTCATATTGATATCTTGCCCGCATTCGTTCAGTACCGCATTTTATCGCTGATACTAGCAGCCTCAGTTCATGCTCCAGCTTTGTCCTTCCCTTGCTATCAACCCATATATCAACGCACCGCTGGCCAACTGTTCGTGTTTTTTTTATTCAGTCTGTGTGAGGGCGCCTCTGTCTTGTATTTTCGACCACTGCAGGTGGGACACATGCATTCGTGCTCTTATGCTTGTTTATATATGCAATACGGCTATCCTTTTACACCAGATATACTGACAACGACAAAGTTGACATACAGAAGCTATAAAAGTGACCTCGTCCACTGGATATAGATCTGTGTATTGGGTTGTGTATTCAATAAGGTCAGTCACGCATGATTGGCAATATGAACAGACCTGTTGCATTTAATAATGGTATTCGTGTCCTTCAGCTGTATATATACAATACAAAAATGTGTTTTCTTATTTGATATATGAAATACTTTGTGTGTGTGTTTTCTTTTTCTTTCTTTTTTTTTTTTTTTACCCCTGGATTTGTGTTGTGGTATTGTAATATTAACCTTATCAAGTTTTGGTAGAAGCCACAACCTATCTAATTGCTGACCCTTTAAATTTCCTCTTCTCTTCTTCTTAGTGTTACAGCCTACGCCCAGTCTTGAGCATTACTGGCCGGAGATCTGTACATGGAAAAACAAAAGTTAGTAGAAAGATTAGTACATAGAAAAGGCAGGTGTAGCCAAAAGAAAACAGTGTTAGTGTTTCAGTAAGGAGGTTAAAAAGTGTGTTAATTAATTTAGATGGGCGTGGCCTGGTGAGCTACCAATCGATGTTTGAAGCTCATCAGGCTTGGAGCTGTGACCATATTCACGGGGAGACTGTTCCATTGGCGGATACTCCCGGCGGATACTACGCGGAAAGAAACTAAATTTGAAATAATCTCTGGTTGTCTGATATTGTATTTCAAATGTTTACCATTTCTGCCGATTGCTTTGTTGATCAGGCCTTTCTTGTATCTTACTTATGAAGCCACGCAGTGCAACAGTCCTGGGACCCTGGTCTGCCAAGCTAGCAACCATTTCTATACCACTACCTCAAAAATGTAAATATTTCGTGGTATAAGCAATAATGAGTGGGATACACACATACGTTGCCCTTTGTCTGATGCCCATATGATATGGTATGCCCTTCTCTGAAACCCATATATGCAAGCAATGTTATTCAGAAATCCCCCATCACTTTTGAAAGACTGGCTATCTTATTTCATTCTTTAAATGTCTCTATCGTAACTCGCCCACCCCATCCATCTTTTATTGACTTTCTTTATTTGTGTACAACTAAAATAAGGGCCCCCTCAGTTTACACCAATGCCTGTCTTAAATGTCTATATAATGATAAATATACACTGATAAAAACAAGGTTTAAGCAAGAGTGGAGTTTCATTGCCTCATTGATTTATACTTGTAATCTCTAATATTCCAGCCCAACATGTGGCCATAATCATAGTTTCCCAGATTATGACAGTTGCACTCTCACAACTGGGTATGGGCACAAACAAATCGAACCACTCGTGTCGGGTGAGGTCATAATAATTATAATGTCGTAGAGTCCTTGTCTACCAGATAACACTTGATTTAGCGGCTACATAGCTGCCAACTCGTAAGGAAGAATAATTAGTTTTGACTTGTGCTCTCGCTAGCTGTACCTTTCCATGTTGATAAATAACGAAAGTTACATTAAATTATAAGAGTTTTTTGTCTCTCATATCATCATGATGACAATTGAGAAAGTCAGTATTACTTATTGAGATTCAAATCAATTAAGAATTGATTATCATATTACAAGGTATCGTGGAATGCAACGAGATTAGAAAAAAAATCTCAAATGATTTACGAATAATAAGCAAAATGGAACAAAAAGAAATACACTGTACGGAAAGTTCCCTATTTAACGTATTCTTGTAGTATCAGTGACTAATTTGAACCTCCATAAATAATCGCGGTTCGCCTCATACAACCTTTGTAAGTACAACAACGCGTACTGTGTAGTTTCCCTTGAAACTTTGCACTAGAATAAGGACCATTATTTACAGCATCTTATTTCCATGTGCTATTGTACATATTTACTGTTTTATGTATTGTATCTTTTGTATTGTGACAAATAGGTCCGTCATGATCTTTACAGTCAATAAAAGAATTACTTACTTATTACTGTTAAGATAAGATAACTTTATTCCAGACACTTAAAAAAAGTCCATAGTATAAAATACATATACAAATTAAAAAGAGTGTTGGTAAAATGCCATATGCAGTCAAAAGTGTAAAAAAAAATGAGTTAATTATACAATTCCATTGTACATTATAAAAGTCCGCACTGTGTCTTCCACATGCTTAAGCACCATCTTACATCACAATTTATTAAAGTTTCTATCACAGTGTTAACAGATGAGTGGAGTCTATTTACAAAATAATATATCACATGATGTAGCAATCCCTGCCATTGTGGGCAAATGTAGCACTTGTACTGCAGCGACTATAGTATCCAAGAAACCATCTCAGGGAACTGTTGAAACATATTTTCATTTTGTACATTTCCACCTTGTATTTTCTTGCCAGAGCTAGGCTGTGTACAATGACGAACAGAAAGCTTTGAAGAGGAGAATCTTGGTCTCGTGACTGCAACTATAAAATACATTTTTATTAAAACGTAGGCCTACAATATGTATATATATATATATATATATATATATATATATATATATATATATATATATATATATATATATATAATTTTATCTCTCTCTCTCTCTCTCTCTCTCTATATATATATATGTATGTATGTATGTATGTATATTTACATATGGGGGGGGGGGCGAGGCGAGGGTGGTCAATAAACTACTACTGCTGCCACCACTATACCACCAAGCAAACATAAGCCTCGCAGACAACAGATTTTTTGTCTCCGGTTTACGCCATCAAACAGCTTACAGTAGGCACTATCTGAAGTTTTGAGCACTCCAAATGCTTTTTTTTTTTTTCAATACGACCTTGCGTTTCGAGTCTGATCCATTTCGTGGCGGCAGCCATGTATCGTTTGCACACATCATGTTCATTCAGATCAAATGTACATATTTCAGCTGTATATATATATATATATATATATATATATATATATATATATATATATATATATATATATATATATATATATATATATATATATATATATATATGTTTGCTTACTTGCTTACTTGCTTGTCTGTGTCTCTATTTATTCATCTATTTGTTTGTTTCTTTACTTACTTATTTATTTCAGCCACCATGACTGGAAAACTCCAACCTTGGACAGCCTTTCTCTGCATTCAAGATGCCGCCAAAAATACTGATTTATGTTGCAACCCGTGAAAAATATCACAAAATGTATGAACCCACGTAGCTATAAATGTGAGTATATTTGGCTGGCAACAGGAACAAAGCAAACTGGTTGACACGGTAATCAGTAGATTAGAATCTATGTCTCCACGCAAAGTGAATAGTAGAGTGAAAAAAAAGATAATGTAGACATGTGCTTATCTTGAAATGTACATGAATTATAGCTGACACACAAAATGTATTTGCTCTAGGAAATCAAAGTTGAGTTAAGGAATATAATTTATCAATCCTAACATGTTTTAAGTTTAATGAAATTTTATAGTTTACAGCTTTTGGATTCAGTATAGGCATAAGCTAAAAATTAATCTAATAATAATAATAATAATAATAATAATAATAATAATAATAATAATAATAATAATAATAATAATAATAATAATAATAATAATAATTGGAATTATCAAATAAAATTTGTAAAAATGATACTTTCCTTGTCTTCAGTAATTGTTGTATCAATGCTTCGGTATTATCTTAGTGTCTTTAAAAGATAACCCACACCCCGAATCGTTGTCTCACATCTTCCTAACCAAAGGAAATGGAGCCTGTCGCGGACTATTGATATAACTTGAAATGAAAATGAAACCTGCTAATGAACTCATCATGCCCATCTGGGAGTAATATTAAGCGGCAAATTTACTTTGAAGAAACATGTAGCCTATCACGTATTACCGGTAAAGCTGACAAACGATTATCCACTCTGAAACAATCAGTTTCGGTTGTCCCGAAATACACTTTGTAAGTTGTACATAATAAGGATTGCTCTTTTTTCTTTTCTTTTCTTTTTTTAATATTGGAATGATTTTCCGCGATCCCATGCCCATCTAGGAGTAATACTGAGCGGCAAATTTACTTTAAAGAAACATGTAGCCTGTCACGTATTACCGGTAAAGCTGACAAACGATTATCCACTCTGAAACAATCATTATCGGTTGTCCCGAAATGCACTTTGTAAGTTGTACATAATCAGGATTAGTTCTTTTTTTTCTTCTTTTCTGTTTTTTTCTTTTTATTTATTTTATTATTATTATTATTATTATTATTATTATTATTATTATTATTATTATTATTATTATTATTATTATTATTATTATTATTATTATTTAATATTGGAATGATTTTCCGCGATATTCTGTAACTGTGGCTAAACTTTTTCGTATGCAATAAAATTTGTTCACAAAGCAGCGATAATATATACAGGTGCTCTACGACACACAAATCGTGCTAGTATCCTCGCCGATCTTCGTTTTAAAAAACGCTGGCCATCTAGAGGATATACCTTAAATTCATATTATTCTGCAGGATGATATATGGTATATCTTGTCAGATGTGGTACCTTCTACCGCAGAGCTCCGGAGGGGTCGTGGGGGTGGGGGAACCGGAGCCCCCCCCCCCCCAAGCTCCAGTATTTTCTGAAAACATTAGCGATGAAGAAGTGCTTTTCCTGGCACTGAAATCACATATTAAGTATGTGATTTCAGTGCCAGGAAAAACAATGCTTTACATATTGTTCTAAATATTATTTAGAACAATATGTAAAGCATTCTGCTACCCTTTCACAGATTACATTATTGATTGATACAGCTTTTGGTCCCTGTCTTTAGAGACCAGTCCAAGGAAAGACCACCTGGCTTGAAAGATCACGTTTGACCAGGTCCCTTCTATCTATTCAATGTTATTTAAAACGGAGAAAAACAAAACAGAGAATATATGTTTTGTCTGTATGACTGTGCTTTCACTTTTTATTTATCCTAGGTGTCCATGATCCTAAAATTATTAAAATCATATTGACTCCTTCGTCGTTCAGATCTCCATCATACGTGTTCGCAGCATGATCTTACATGAATTCAAAATTAAACGAACCTGAACACTGATGTAACTGTAAATGTGCAAGCTAAACTTATTAGGCCATTCCCCACTTCAATGTAATTTGTGTACAGGGTGAACAACAGCAGTTACGTTACATATTCACATGGAAGTCCAGGTCGAGATGCAGACCATTTGTTCTTAAATAGCCCACTGTATGCCCCCGGGTGTATGCCTCTCCATGTTCTATTTTTTATATATATTTTTTAAAGTATATGTTCAATACGTGGAGCACGCCCATCCTTCCTGTTATCTCTGGACAGAATTTCCACACTGAATGTCATGCTTAGGAGACGGTATGAAAGCAGATAATATTTACTGCGTTAAAAATTCATCATAGAGAGCAAAAGTTTGCCTTTTAAGGCTAAGACAGACATTTACCTACACATGATTGTACTCATAATGTAATTTTATTAGACCTTCTGTTGTGTTTTGTTGGTTGTGTTCTTCGTAAATATACTATTTGCGGCTTAGTGTCTGGAGAAGCTTAATATTAGATTTATAAGCAATTAGCTAATCAAGTTTGAAATAAAAAATGTTTATAAATATATGGAGGCATGCAGTTGATTCAATATTATGTTGTCTTTTTGACAAAGAACCCCGGGCAAAGAACTATAAATGGCTGTCGTGTCATCCATCCATTTGTAGGCCTAAATTGCCGATCAGTCACTCACTCTGTTGTGTATTCAACTGAACACACATCTGGGGCCGATTGCTGATAACAGTGATACTGAAATGAATAAACATGTAATTTTTTCTATGTACATCGTGAAACCATAATGTTATTTGTATGCGCTGTACAAAAGTCAATACTGACCATGTATCAGTTTATGTACAATAAAGCTTATTTCCATGTTCCCATGTAATACTTTCGAACGTGTGCACCCAAATCCATAAATTACCGATACCTGGAAGCTGAACAGTTGAAGGGAGAATATTATTATTATTATTAGATCATTAGCTGGACGGGCACAGGACTGACGCTGCGAATGGCAACATTTCCCTGGCCTGTTAACATCGAACCATGACCATGTGAATTACAGTGAAACAACTTCACGTGGCAGAAATAGGATGTTGCAACGACGACGAGGCCATATGGTCAGCGTTACAAATGTTGTGAATCGTTAAAATACAGTATCTATCTATCTATCTATCTATCTATCTATCTATCTATCTAACACTTCAACCATTCACATTCAAAGACAAAGTTGACAACTTGTTGTGCTCTGTGCAGCGCCATCTAATCAACTGGAGCACATGGAGGCGGGGCTAAATTTATACTTCCGGTACAATAAGCATTCTGATTGGTTTATGGGTTTTTTTGACCTGCTCACACGTGTGTTTGCCGCCATTCGACTTAGCAAGCAGGAAGGAGTGATTGAGGAACTGGAGGAAGAAAGATCCGTAGCCTGTCGCTTGTGTTTTACCATCTTTTGTTGTGTGATTTACCTTCAGACACACAGTGGAAGGATAACCACGCATTTCTGTGATGTCGGGGTTTAAGGTGGGGATAGTACGACTTGGCAGAGCGGCGGGGAAGGTGAGATTTGGAGCTTTGTTTTTGTTATCGATGTGTGTTGAAATATATGGCGAGAGGAACAAAGAGAGTTGGGACTTGAAAGGACTTTACCAATGAACCCTGCGTCCCAGGGGCACTCCCAGCTGACAGTCGATCACACTTGTTTGTGAACCAAACGAGGCCATGGTATAACCGATCATAAATGGAAATTGCGGCACTGATAAATAATTAAACAAAGTGCATGACAAGAAGGCGTGTGTGTGTTCTTTCGCCATACATGCAGTTGCCATTCTTAGATTCGACAGCAGCTGACAAAAATATCAACATTGATTCGAAGACTTTATGTCTTTTAATAGTTTCATGAAATGAATTAGTATTTGTTTGATCTTTTATAACGAAAATGAATATTCTGAAAAGAGATGAATTAACTGTCATCAATCCACCACAGAACAAAGGCAATCGATCGCATTATTCGTTGATATCGTGACCTGACGTAGGCCTAATTATGGCGATGCTGGGCCACAGAGAGTTAAAATTGGAAGGTCGCGTCAGCCTGTATGACTGGACTATCTTCGCAGAAAGGCCGGGCAATCTTACTGACGTTTATCAAATATGCACGCTTCATATGTGGTTACCCAAGTCTCCATGTTGCCATGTACAGTGTAAACCAACTGAAGAATGTGTCCCCCACATCAGAATGAATTAAAAGGGGATTGACAAGCTTGGTCGATACAGCAGCATTTATGACCATGGCGGCTTGCAATGTTGGCTTGGTGGAGTTTGCATTATTCTGCGGGTAGCCCATTATCAACAATTCTCTATTAATGAGCTTCACTGCGTAGGGTGCAGTGTAACACACCATGCAGCTCATACAAAGAATCTAGCAGATCCGTAATGTTTAAAATCATTTTGAAAATGGTTTCCTGAAAAAAAGGAACACTGGTCAGAAAGTAGGTAGCTCGGTTGTAACATGTAGAGACTTTCATATTGAAGCTGCTAAAATATTGCAGACAGATCTCATTTGGGTTTCTCATGATATGTTAGATAGTAATTTGTCACCCATTTAGCCCATGTGTGTCAAGTGTCTGTGGACTTTTTCAGGAAGAAATTTTTACTGAAGAATTATATATATATGTATGTACATGTTTCTGAAAATACAGACATGATTAAGAAATGCCAGGCAGATGCTTGCCACTAAAGTAAGGCATATATTTTCATACCACTGGCACTGCATGTATTCCATTCCTCCGTGCATTCCACAAAATCATAGTAAGTATGTGCAGTCATAGAAAATATAATTATTAGCTCTGTGGTAGTACATAGTAAAAGACAAATTGTGAGTTGACAAGTAAAAATTTTCTGTATGTATCCTGAGGCAATGCAATATGTTTAAATTTGCATATATGTATGTGTACACACACATAGACACAGCCTTGTAGTTGCATAGGCACTCTTTCCGTTATCAGCTGTATGCTTGTATACATGCATGCAAATGAGTCCAAGGACCTGAATCCAACCCGTACTGATACGGATTATTTATCAGAGATCAAACTGGGGGGGGGGGGGGGGATTTGTCTGATGATCAAGCTTTTATGACAAGATAACATTTTACCACTGAACACAGGATTCCAACTGGATCTGTATCAGAAAAACTATACTACTTAAAAGTAAACATATATATATATTTATATATATATATATTTATATATATATATATATATATATATATATATATATATATATATATATATATATATATATATATATATATATATTTATATTTATATATATATATATATATATATATATTTATATATATATATATATATATATAAAACCTTGTCCCTGTTCATTGATATTTAGGGTTGAAATATTTAGAATGTGTATTTCATTCTTAACAAGTCTCGTTTGTAAGTGTTTTTCTGGACGCAATTATTAATGCATGGGAATGGGTTGCATAAGACTTGTTTCATCATCCAAGTAGAAATACTATACTAGTGATTTTGTGGAGCAGAAATTTATTTTGTGCTTCACAAACAAAAATGCCAGAGGGTATTATTGTCTTGTGACATCTGTCTATTGGTCCACCATGCAACTTACATGTATGATGAGCCAGAACCTTCTTTAAACTGTATTCTCTATATCTTCTTCTTTATTGGGTGGGGTGGGGTTGGGTGAAATATGCCCAATGAAATCATATCACTGTGGTATTTTAAAGCACATTTTTTTGTACATTTCACAGTATGTCTGTTTTGTCAATTCAACATTGCATTGTGCTTTTGTGTTATTCTTATGGACAAAATAAAAAGTAACCCCCCCCCCCCCCCGAAAAAAAAAAAAATAATAATGATACAAAATGGGAAAAAAGCTTGCAGGTTTCCATGGGTTATCCATGCATTGCACACTATTTTTCTGGTTAATCTGTCATATGTAATATGTTACATGTTTTCTTTTAAAAATAAAAAAAAACCTGTAACATGAAATAGGAAATTTTTACTGACCCCTCAAAATTTTATGAAAATGTATTTGCTTTTTGCAATATAATTGGCAAATTTGGTGCACACAAGTATATTTAGTGAAATACTTTGATATTTATCTTGAAAGAATGAAAGAGAAATCATGTTCTTGTTATGTTCAAGAAATTCAAATTCTTTAGCTATTAGTATGGTGGCACAGGTTTACATGAATGTACACACACACACATGTACACAAACCCATGTATGCACCCATGTGATAGTACAAATGGAGATCATTTGTGGTTGAGGGCCATGTCAGACCCCAATTATGCCAACATTGAGCTTCTCAGCGGGTCTATTGCTGTCACACATTGTCCTAATTATTCCCACAGGCCCCCAGAGCATAATGCTATCCTACGACTATTATTTGTGTTCAAGGCTTGCCCTTAATAATAATCACAATGCTCATTATTGACTTTTGCCAATTCCGCTGATCAAGTTGCCTCATCATAGTCAAATGATTATGGAGCTGGTATAATTTTCCTCCCAATATGTATGTAACATAGGCAGGCCATTTCTGGTTTCATTATGCTGCAGCGCAGTTGGTTTAGAATAACCAAGAATGAGACCTGGTGAATGTTTGTTCCCATTTCAGGATACTTAGCTTGGTACTTTTTGCATCATTTATACCATCTAGGAAAAGACCAATTGTTTTTAGTTGGCACAATAGTCATCCATATGGGTGGTCTTTCAAGAGAGATTTCACTGTAGTTATGAAGGAGACAAATACAGGCAACGTGCTTTCCCGGGTATCCAGATGTTCTGGGACATAAATTGTGTCAATTCTTAAGTTGTTACAGAAGCCCCTCATAATTCTGGGTCAGTGTCTACAGATTTTGTTCACATTTATGTGTAAGTATTTAACAATATTGCAAATATTAGGAGTGCAAGTACTTTTAAAAGTATATTCATCTGTACCACCAAAATTCAGGAAGATTATGCCCAACCCATGCCAAGGAAAGCTGTTGACTTAGTTGCACTCTGACCAGGAATGGGTTAACAAATTATATCCCAGCTGCCCTTGAGGCATCTA
This sequence comes from Hermodice carunculata, assembly GCA_964020975.1. NCBI lineage: Eukaryota > Metazoa > Annelida > Polychaeta > Eunicida > Amphinomidae > Hermodice > Hermodice carunculata. The sequence continues at coordinate 46,667,814 of OZ026625.1, forward strand.
GAGCATGACTTTCAAGGAAGTACAAAATCACAGACTGTTGGCTCTGGTAACACTAATTTGGCAAATGTTGATTAGGTTGCCAAATGTTAAATCGCATATTTAGACAACGCTGTTCTGGCATTGGATATCTTTATAGCAATTATTATAGACAAAACGTTGATTTTTGCTGCATAAAATAGCTCTGAGCCAAAGGTTAGAGAGTGTAAACTAGTCAACTGCAAAAAAAAATAATGTGTGCCACCATGATTATCACAGGATTAGTGCTCAAAAGGAACCAATGCAGTCAGGTTGAGGTGAATTGAAAACCATGCTTCATTGGTCACCCAAAATCTGCAGCTTGAGAGGCAGCAAGAAGACAGCTGATTTTGACAATAGTGTTGGTTGATCAGTAACAGGACATGATAAAGGTCAAGAAACATCTGTTGAGTGAAAGGACAATGCACGACTCTGGGTGACAAATATTACCAGCCCTCCTGTACATTGTTTGTCACAATTGCTTGAGTAAATTTAACGTAAAAAGGGCCATAGTTTCTGTTTGTGTGCAGATGTTTTTGTGGACATGCCTGCAGAGTCCCAATCCTGGGAGCCTTGTGCATGTATCAGAATGCTTGTTTGTGTTATGATTGGTAAAATTCTTAATGTATCCAAGTGATGAAACAGCCCTGCACACTTTTTTTTTTTTTTTTTTTTTTTTTTTTTTTTGTAATTAAACATGGATATTTCCTTGCTTCTTAGCATTGATCATTGAACAACTGTACCTACATATTGATTGGGGTGGTGGTGGTGGTGCAGTCCTTTCGGTGGCATATTTTCGTTTTCCTGTTAGTTAGGTATGTTGTCACTTTAACAAAGGGAACTTTTTTGATTCATAAATTTGAATACAAAACTCTCATTCATTAACAGTCGAATATGTACAGTGAACCTGTCATGGGAAAACAAAAACCCACCCCAATACATGACCAAATTGTGGTGACTGAAGACAGGTGTAGGGCTTGACGTTAAGGATTTTTTGTTTCTTGTCCCACATGCTACTTTTGTCTGAATTTTGCACAAGTAAGGAGTTAGCCACTAATAAGCTCAACATTTTTACTGACCAGACGCCAGACAGTATGTCAAGCCTTAATGTCAAGCCTTGAGATGGTCTGTATAGGAGGTATAAAAATGGAAGGTACTAAGGAAGGTAACTTGGGGAAAAAATGCTTCTTTAGGTAGGAACCACCGTACACATAAAATTTCACAGGCATACATTGAGCCAGAGACCATACAGGAAAGGCAGTCATTTATAGACACTGGTCCAATGTTTGATACCCGTGTTCTTGGATCAAAATGAACCTGTGCCCATGGTCTCTGTATATGATCTGTGGGTTTGATGCTGTGAAAGGGTTAAGAAAATAGCAGCTGATGTTAAGACATCTACATGTATAAAAAATGTACACCTGAAAGGCAGGCTTTCATGTACATTAAGCGGAACTGGGGCGGGCAGCTGTGTTTATGTTAAAATATGGGATGTGCATTTCATATTCACAGCCTTTGTCCAAAATCTTCCATCAACAAGGACGTAGCTCAATGAGCCAAAACATTGAAGTTGGCCATGAGGCAACATTAACCACAAAATATGTCTTCATTGATTATCAATGATACTGAGGAAAATGATTGAATTAGGAGCATGTACATAACCACATGATTGTATAGACCAAATTCTATCCGTCAAAGGAGGGGAAATTGAACTGGTGGTGCACAATATGAATCGCTAAAGCACATGCACATGTATGCATGCCAAAATATGGAGTGTGTATGTTGCTTAATCGCACATGCAAGAAAGATTGATGGTGAAGTCCACATGAGTCTATTGTTGTGTCAACACTAGCTAGTCAACACAGTACATGTAGCGGTACTGGAGCCTCGCAGGGCGTGTTTATGGGATATCATATACAAAGCAAGCTGCAATGCTTGTGGTTCCACATAGGCATTAATCAACACAATCGTAGTGCCACAGGCACAGGAATACCCTTTGTGTGCCTTAGTCAGCTGTGGCACGGCCACATGCTCAAAGCATGCAGTACTGGCAGGCTGCATGTGCTCCACATGATCGCTGCAGACCTATTAACCACCTAGATATAAAAGTAACGATGGTTGACCTGTAATAATTCGTGTACCTCGTATGTCAAAGGCTGTTGGACAGAGAAAAATGACTGCCTGTTGTATTGTCTGTATAAGTTCTTGATAGGTATGCATCTGCGTGGTTATTTTAGGGTATGATAAAAATGGATGGGATAATGTGCATATTAATAAATATGTAGTATAGCTATGTCATATAAGAACATTATGATTTGCATGTGCAGTTTACACATGACCAGAAAAGCTGAATGGATTAGCCGCTTGAGTTTTGTACGTCAAAAATTTTCCATGATGTCAATTAATGTGATAAAATAAAGGATTATAATCGCAAATGTTATACATGTACCGCAATTTGAATGCTGTATGTAAATGTAAAAGAATTGAATTGAAAGTATTTACACATATTTGCAGAAAAGCTGCAAGCAAGGTCTCAAAATTATGTTATCATTTAGTTTATTCTTATGATCTTTGTGTTTGATGATGTAATGACATCAACATTGACATATCCTTGTTATTTGAACATTGCATTTCAAAAGGCAATTTGGGGGTTCAGGCAAAGCCTATATTCACCCCTCTGACGTCTTTTGCAGTGTGAGATTTCTCCCTAAAAGTCAACGTCCATACTATATGACAGTGTTCACCTTGAATTTGAAGTACATGTTTGGTGCCTGTACAAATCACTGGGGATGTCCTTAGACATTTTTGATTCAATAACTTGCGGTCAAAAGGTTAATACTCTGAGACTTCCAATTTACCAGACAATACTGATCGATCAATGAGGAACCCAAATCTGGCTACAGGGTTTCCTGAGGCTGTACCAATATACAAGCTCCATTGGTCACATGGGTCTTTTGTTCTGAACAGCTTTAAAGAGAAAGTGGATACGAGAACAGCTTAATCAAAAAGAATGTGAAATGTAAAGTTCAGGACCTGTTGAAGAATTCGTTTGCTTGTTGAAGCCTTGAATTTTCATGATAATAATAAGTTATGGTACGGGTTTAGACATAGACATAGTGGCTGGATTGAGTATAGAGCATAGAGAGATTGGATTGTTATCCATTCATAACGGTGCGGAGGATGTGGCATTGTTACTCTTGTTATGCATGGTAAACTCTGCAGCCCAGAAGATTGTTTAGTATGTGTAAAGCTAAATGCTATTTGATGGTTCTTAAGTATGTGTTAAGTCTACGCTATTATGTTCCAGTTGTTGCTCTCTCTCTCTCTCTCTCTTGCTTCCTCCCCTCTCTCCCTTGCTCACTCTCTCTCTCTCTGAGTTGCATAGTATATGCGGGTGCTTCCATGTTCTTGTATTTCATGCATTGAATGTTTTATTTTGTTGTTTTGGATGTATTTCCTGGTGAACCTTTGCTGAAAAACTGTTTCATTCTATTATTATTTTCATGGTTTTGTGCCATGATAAGCTTAAACAAAAATGCAATGGAACTGAATGAATTTCACCCAGACTGGGGAAAAGTGTCCTATTTGTTTTCACTGCTTTCAATCTGAATATCCAACTCGTATTCACCATATCTCATTGGCCAACAAATTCTAAAATGACAGCTGGAGTCAGAATAACATAAGACATATATATGTTGCAGGATACAAAGGAAACAAAGGACGGGGTTTCCAATTTGCTATTGTTTATGGATTCCTCACTTCCGGACACTTCCTGTTCCTTTGTGTGATGGAGAACAGTGGTTGGCATTTCATGCAATTGATATTACTCCTCTGTTTGTAGATATCCCTGGCTGAATTTAAACAAACAGTAACAAAAAATATATATGAAAGGACTGGACTATGATTTCCCTGTGCTCAGCTGAGCTTGCATGGACAGACTTAATTACTAAAATAAATGATAGTGTTTTTTTGTTTTGTTTTGTTTTGTTTGTTTGTGTGTTTTTTTTTGTTTTTTTTTTACAGAATGAGTTATAAAATAACACTGACCGTAGCCATTTTGTGGTATCATGTGTAGATCTTGGTCATCTTTGTATTTGGTGAAATAATGATGTTGCTTAGGATGACAAATGATTAATTTAAATTTACCGAAGTTAACTTGTGACCTGGAGAGTTACATGTAAGGACCAAGGTGGGTGTGTGCAATATGTAAGCTGTAACGTGGCTTTTATGTTTATCAGAGAACCATCACCAAGAATGGTGTGGAAGTACTGGCGGAAATAGCTCTTGGTTTAAAATCCCGTGTAAGAGACAATTTACAAGTTGGTCCCGTGACCTTAATTAGGTCCTGATCATCCAAATTTAGTCACAACGTAGCCCTTTCAAGAGTACCCTCGTCATGGAGAATATCATTATCAAAATCTGAGTTCAAATAGTTCTCCGTATGAATGAATAAATAAATAAAACTGTGCACAGCAAAGTTTACTATTTTAAGTAGTTCTGTGATGGTAGGAATGAGGTCAAAGGTCCCCATGTAGTCCAGCCCACACCCTTGTCGAGGATCAGTTCCATGTGCAGTATAAAAGTCCTAGTTTAAATAGTTAAGTGGTCACAGTGTTGGGAAATCTCAATCATCAAGCTGAATGTATGAGAGGGCTGTTCAGTTTTTTACAGTAAGAAGTTCTTGCCTTCATGGGCTATGTGTGGTCGTGTCCCCACGACCATGTTCACCTTATCCACAGGTTGACCTACAGTGAGCCATCATCATCAGGTGAATGATTGGTCTTTGCTAAAATAGTTGTGTGACTATCATGCAGAAACTATCCAAAGTTTCGCCGGGAACTTGAATCAAGTCAAGAACCCTGATACTATGTGAACCAATTATGAACGAGGGGCTCCAAGATGTGTCTACGTGTCATTTCAAGTAAAATTTAATAGGTAGATAGTTTCAGAGAACAAGACTTTTTAAGACCAGTTTGGGGAAAGAAAATTAACATAACAAAAATGCATTGAAAAAATACAAAAAAACATATGAAAACAAAAACAACAGCACTATTTGTGAAACAAGTTGATGATTGTGAGTGCCCAGTGTTCCTATGCAGCCTCAAAGCAACTGGCCAGATAGTTGCAGAGAGCAAGCATTTTTTTTTTTCATCATTTTTTAAAAAGTACATGTGCATAGGGGGAAAAAAGCTGTAGAGAACAGGACTGAAATCTTATCTAAAATTAGAAATAAGGTGCCTTAAGTATCCTCACCCCCTGTGCAGTTTTTGAGAAGTTGTAGAAATTGTCAGTACACGATGACAGACCACAAGGAAAGTTTCACTGTACAACAATTTTCTGAGGCATTGTTGACAGGAACTATATATTGACTGTTAACTATTTTGTACTTTTACACATTTTGCTGTTCAGAACTACCCAAAGTTAGATGCTGGCATTGTACTTTGTGGACATGGGCTTATTTGCATTTGTGGGATATTTATGTTATTCTAGATAAAACACTTGACCCAATGATGCGAGTTACAAAGGGACATATCTATATTTACCAGGGAGATATGGCAACATGTTTGATCTGTCCATGTGTAATGTATTTCCGTGTATTGGTACAACTGTACTTTTAGTGCAGTTTTGCACACCAAATAGATGTCAATGTAAATTTTGTTTTCAAACAATGGGAACGTGGCAGATGGCACAATGAAACACGTGTAACTCCAAGAGCCAGCGTATAAGCTCAGTACTAAAGACTGATATGTAAATATGCATCAGCCTGGGCTGATCCTAGGTATTGGCTAATCATCTATATGCAAATAATAGTGGAGGGTGTTGGCTAAAGATTTTTACCTTTCATGGGCCACTTTGGCTAAAGGAATTTAAAATATGTAATGGTAACTTTCCAAACAAACAAACAAAAAAAAGAGTAATGAAACTTCTGCGCCAAACCGGGGCACATTGGTAGAAAAAATGCTCCCAGGTGTTGGCAAATAAGACCAAAATTTGGCTGGACTATATTTTTGTCATTTAGGCCAAACTGACTAAAATGCTAGTAATTTGAATTTTGGGCAAGCCCAGTTTATAAAGTATGCATTGTTAGAATTCATGATGTCTTTATGGTACATTAAAAAGGTCATCTGGAGGACATGTCGCCCAGGCAAGCAGCTGTTACCAGTTGTGGAAGAGTAATAAATGTTGAGGTCCAGTACTTGCAGGGAGTAATTACAACTGGTAGTAAAAGGAGTGTGTACCTTTAAAGCATCTTGGTGCACTAGGACCAGGTCATCCAACTCTCGTTTCTTTGTTACTTCACCTGCAATTAAAGACCACCTGCAACATATGACCATTTGTGTCTGGCACTGGGTGTTGTCTTAAATAGGAGGTAACAGTGTATGTGATGTGCAACTGGGTTTTTGTTTGTCACGGGTGTCTGTACAACACCCTTGATTTGGTCGAAATGGCCATGTCTGCCCCCATGTCCAAGATGAAACTTCCATCACACATACTTCCAAAACTATTTGACATACAGTTATGACACATGACAGGATTATTTTAAAATCAGTATATGAAGATGTGCACCTGGGGTTTTGTTTGTTTGTTTGTTTTTTTATAAAACCTCTGTCAGTGTGTCTGACGGACACATTTGATTGAGTGGAAATGACCATTGTCTGGTTCTCTTTACAAAAGCATGGATAGTGAAATAGTAAATTACAGACATTTCAAAAATTGAAAAAGAGCATAACCAGGTAAAATCAGTGGTTTTCATTGGCCTCGCTACGATGCACAGAGACCCAGTCAAGGTCTCTTAAATTTCATGCAGTTACATACATACCTTGTATGGTATTTTACTGTTGTTCATTTCAGCTGTGTGTTGTTCTGACCACCTTTATTGTTTCCAGGTGGCCATAGATTATGTCAGGTGGAGGCATCTGTGTCCGATGGACACTTTGGTAATTAATTGCGAGTCTCGGCAAATTTGTTTTGTATTCAAAATTTGTGCATGCACATCTTGGGTCTTCCTGTTCAGTGTACAAGTTCCGTCCATGTATTGTTAACAGGGTATACACACAAATTAGCAGGACTTCAGTGCAAGTAAATATTTGTATTTTGGCCCATTGATGTTTAGCCTGTGGCAGCTTGTCTCATTCATGGATTCCATATCTCACTAGATTCTTCCAACGAATTTACATGTGTTACATATAACAGAGTGTGTTTCATTAAAATTTGTGGCAACTTTTATTTGAAATACAAAATTGTATATGCTGAGAAGCATGAAATGCATATAATACTGTTTTCATGTGCATGAAGTGCAGTGTTCTCTGCAGCTCAAAGATGATGGGAGATTTACCTTACTTTCTTCTGATTTCTCCTTAAATGACAAAAATTTGGTGACATATGTATATGTTTATGTTTCACGTACAATATGTTTTTGATATAAGTTCACAAAAATATTCATGAGCAGTTTGTGCACTTGTTATTAGGTTAACCGCTGAGTCGTGGACTTGCATTTCTGCTGGGTGCCGTTTTTTGGTCCTGATTGAACAGTTGTGTGTGCCTCTTTAACCCTTCCTCTGCTATTTATTTTTTGGGGTTAATTGTTTATCACGCTGATTTTAATCTTGGGATGGCCCCACAAACACAATCTTCAGGACATCGTATATTCATTTCTGGTCAATCAAGCTGCGTAGTTTTTGCTGCAGAAACAATTTTATTATGTAAATGTGATGATATTATTCAAACAGACTTTTAAATAAAAATCTAATCAATCGTTTTCGGTTCATTTGCTGATAAAAATCCACAAAACATAGGTAAAATTGCGTATTTTGCGGCCTCAAACTACATACGATTCTCTCACTGGATCTAGGCATGTTTTGTATCAATGGAAACATCAGAACCTCAACAGTATCATCATGCTGCTTTCCTATTGGCTTAATTGCTTATTCCCGCCTACCAAACGTCATCTTGCATAAATTTACTATCTCCGAGGTGAAAATCTAAGAATAGAAGGTAGCGACATTCTCGCCCTGCTTGAGCGCTGATTGGCGCAGAAGATATGCAAATAAGCTGCATATGGTCAAGCATGCGCAGTGTGCACTTTCAGCAAACCAGAATGGTGGAGATGATCATTCAATCCAAGGCTATTTTTCTGTGGTTATGTCACGTAAGTACCGAAATTAAATGACATATCAACGGTTGATATTTTGAAAACATTCGGAATGTCCCTGGTGAACCACTGAAAGAAGCAGAGAGTTGAAACTGCACTTTAAAACGGGCAACTTATGCATGGGTATGCATTGCCAATCAATCTCCACGATGATCTGTACTGAATAAAATCTGTATGTGTGTTGAGTTTTTTTGCAGAGATACCGCAATATTTAGATAACTTTGGCGCTATTTCTCAATAGTCATAGTCGGAACCATTTAATATGTTGTACTCATCCACGAGAATGCGCCATTTTGCCGTATCTCTGGAATTATGGGCACTGAAAGTTGATCTTCGGCATGTACTACATTGGGCAGATAAACTCGCCTGCAGCGTAGGAGAAGCAAGTACCTTTGGGTGAGTTTTCTTGCCTGCAGCAGAGGAAGGGTTAAATATAAGTTGATCTGTTCTTTTGGCTATCTACAGAGACTCATGACTGAATTTTATGTGATTTGAATAGGTAAGGTCAGAATTAGCTCTAAGGTCTGTATTCACCCCAATACACAACTGAATACACAAACATTTGTAGGGCTACAGCTGTGTATTCCCATAAGTTTGTATGTAAAAGCAACCTTAAATAAATTGATCATTTATGTAGCTGTGGTTATATGATTTTTGTGAGGTATTTAGTTATGCATCTTAATTTACTGTCTGATATTTGGTGTTTCTATGTGCAGTAGTTTTCAAGTTATTAAGTTGCAAATTACAATGTAAACTAATGGGAATACACAACCCTAGCCCTCCACTGACTGCAGGGCCCTCTTTTAGGCAGTTATTGAACCATCTGTTCTTGCTCTTGCCTATTGCAAAATTAAAAGTAGTACTTTCTAGTTCAGCTGAGGTTATGTGGTGGTTAGGCTTTCAATTTGTCCGTCCGTCAGCCTATTCACATTTTCGACTTCTTCTCTAAAACCTCTGGTCAGATTTACCTCAAACTTGGTGAGAATGTACCTTGGTGGGTCTCTACCAAGTTTGTTCAAATGGTCATGGCCCAGTGATTTTTTGATCTTTTATGATTTTTTTTTTTTTTGTTCATTTTTTGGCCAAATGTTAAAAAATTTTCTTCTCCAAAACCACTAGGCCAATTGATTCAAGATTGCATAGGAACACTTGAAGGCATGACAGCAGGAGTAACACAGTACATGGGTGACCTTGACCCCATTCTGAAGGTCAGAGGGTCACTTCGGTGTATTGAACACTACAGAGGAGAACTTTTATGTTTTACATGGTTACAATTCTCTTTGAAGGCCACACTCAGACAGCAAATATTATTAATGTTTCTCTATGAAGATCTCGCTTAGACAGTACATGAGTGACCTTGACCTCATTTGTGAGGTCACAGTACAACATACAGGAATTTTGTTAGCGTTCTTCCATAAAGGTCTAAATTACTCGGTGCATGGATGACGTTGATCTTATCCCAAGTTCACAGAGCCACAAGTCTGATGAAGCTCCAGGTCAGCTGAGCATGCACACAGCCCTCTTGTTTAAAAATCACTCTTCAGAATTGTTTTGCAAATGTCTTTAGAAGGTAAATTATCGCTGAACATGCTGAATATAATAACTTTATTACATTTTGTGGCACAACTTTCATTAATGTACAATAAAAAGGTGCAGGGGGTAATAATGCAGAGATGTCTGGAACATCTTTATGAAAACTGTCTCTTGTCAAGGAACTTTAAAATGTAACTAAGGGTTCCTTCAAAGTGGACCAAGTGTAGTATTATCTCCCGTTAATACACTTCAGGTGGAGTGGATAAAATAGAGAGTGGTCTGTTTAGCAGTCAAACAATAGAGTGTATATACATGACGGATACTCCCTATTTAGTACATATATATACGGATACAGTGTAACCTCGTTGTAGTGACACCATCTGTTCCCTTCAAAATGTATCACATGTATGCATATGGTAGATAAATGAATCAAAGGACAAGGAATTTGACTTAAATTGCCTCAAGCCTGTGTCATTAAGTGAATATGTGTCTGATATCTGAGTGTTGTTATTAATGAGGTTCCACTTCATGAGCTCAGAAGAGGTTTGTATTTTACCCAGGCAATAGATAGGTGCAGCTGAGCAGAGATTTTGATGGCCTTGACATTTTAAATTGGCAGACCCTGGTACAAGTTGAACAAGATATATTAGGAGAGGTTACAGGGTAGCGTCCAAACTTCTGTTCGCCACTTTGTTGTGTAAAGATCAGGTAACTTTGTACATGTTTGACTAATCATATTGGTCTCAATGAAGAATTGTATGCGCTGAGAATACAGAGCTTTTTTATGTTCTGTTCATAGGAGACCAGGTTTCAGTAGCAAAACAAAACACTACTTGGTTTGTTACACAGGCAAGTTATGAGACTGGATTCTGTTCCTACCAGCAGTCATGGTTCACATTAGCAAGGTCAGAGGTCACATAAGATAAGAAAGTTGTGGTAACCTGATTCTGTTTTAGACTGTTCAGAAGAGCCCAGCTGATGAAGTTACCTTCAAGCAAGCCGGGACATTTAACCCCCCATTTCTGCATGCTGCTCCATGTTTTATTTATACCCAAAGAGCTAGAATGGTAGTCAAAGAGTCTATAAATACAAGTCAATGAGTGAAAATAACTATGGGTGCACTGGTTCCTATGGCCTTATCAGTATAGTAGCTCCATGTCAAGGTGAACTGGGGAGATCGGGTTCACCATGAGTACATCAACTGTCGAACTTCCCTTTTGACTGGTATGAGATGTTTGAAAAATGCTCCAAACGTGGATTTTCTTGCAAATCGAATACAGTAGTCCCTCCTTTGAGAGACTGCCCCTAGTGCCACCCAAAAGGTGGTCCCTTAAAGGGGGTATAAATAACATGAAAAGTATTACAGAAAGACATGACAACTGTTATCTCTCAAAGGAGGTGGTCTCCCAAAGGAGTGGTCTTTCAAAGGAGGGACTAATGTGTAATAGCTTATGCGCATAAATAGTCTGTGATGGTTACAGTAGTACTTTAACCCTGCTATAACAAGTGGAGTGCCAGTGGATAAATTTGTCTCTTAGTACAGTACTTAGATATGTTCGCTAAAACTCTCCGACAATTTGGATGGAACATTTCAGTTTAGGCTACACTGGAACTGTTAATTTGTCTGAATTGCAGGTCAACAGTTATATATTTTTGTATATTCACATTCATTCTAACTTTTAACATTGCAAGTGTAGGAAAAAGCCTTGTGTGTTATGAGATCGTAACACATGAGCCTTGTGTGTTATCAGACCATAACACATGTGTCCCGCCCACATTCCAATAAGCCACGCCGACCTGGATTTTTTGGAACTTAACACTTCACATGCAGGGCAAATCAGCTTCCGGTTCATTCTCTTAATTCTATGTATTAATTTCTAAATTTTGTGTAAATGAGCAGAAAAATTGAGGAGGAAATGTAAATATAAGCAATGAGGGTTGCTTTTATGTGTGTTATGGCATGATGACAGGAGGGGGGATTTAAGCTGGCATCGGACAAAGCGCACTGGCGTGCGCCATGCCCACAATACCAGCTTCAATCATGCACGTCATTATGCCATAACACACACAAAATCGGCCCTCGTTTCTCAAGTGATGAAACCATGCCAGAGCAGAACTGTCCAAAATGTCCACAAAATTTATTCCATCAGGTTTTCAGCAATTAAAAGATTGCAATCAGTCAAGTGGGAAAATGCTGTGGCCTGTGAACAAATTCTAAACTATTTAACTGTGAACAGATTGGTATAAACTGGATGCACAGTGGGATCTTAAGACATGGGGGGGGGGGTCAAAAAGCAAAAACAATGTTCAGTGAAGTAACCACATTTAAATTTATCACATTGAGGGTTTCCAGAAATGGTCCCGTATCAGAAATCTCTGCTTTTTTTTTTCAGGACCGATGAAGCCAACTTCGTAAACAGCATTTCTTAATTCATTGTGCAGTTGGATCCAGTTTGTACCAATCAAGCTATGGCTGGGTTTGGTACAAGTCATTAGCCATATGCTAATGATTGTGGAATGTGGCTGAAAGAATTTACAGTCTTTTAGCTAAATTGGCTTAAAAAAATGTTACTCTGTGGCTTCTAAATTGCTTAAACTGTTTCATCATTGAACTTTGAACTTCTTATTAGATGTCAAATGTTATAAGATGTTGGCATATTTTGGCTATCCAGATTTAAGTTTGACTTAAAGACTAAGTAAATTTAGCCAAGTTGGCTAGCACAATAAAATAACTAGTACAAGCCGAGGATGGACTGTTTCCAGAGGGTTAAAAAGACACAGAATTATATTGCCCCAAGACAAGGAGGATTGCCTTATTTAAAGTAGAGATGCAGGCCAGTATGTTTACATGTGTAAAGGCGCATTCTCTGTAATTTTAGTACCTATGCACCATTGAGCCATCGTTCGGGAGATTGCAGGGATTGAGTGGGGGTATGGTGAGGACAGAGCCTTGATTTGATAGATGTTGTGGTATAATGCACATTGATTTGGTATTCTCTTGTGCAACAGATAGGCTGCTCTTTGCAATGGTACTTGCTCAAAAGACCCCTTCTTGTAAGAGAACATGTCCTTCTGAGACTGCCCTTTCGTGAAGGAAGTCTGTGCTTCTAAATTTGCTTATATTTTAACTCTTTCAGTGCCAATCACCTCTAAAATTGATCTTATAAAGTCAAACTTGTCTGAGTTATCATTATGATCTCAGATTCATATTCCTCATGAAAAGACCTTTCATTCAAGTACCAGCATGCCTATAGTTCCAGAGAAAATATCTCAGGTCAACAGCTTTTCTTGGCACGCATTTTGCCAAATGTATGACGAGAAAAGCTGTTGACTCAGTCCAAAATGTGGCACTTAAAGAGTTAAGACCACCTGCGATTTGAGATAAGTTCTGTATTTCATGTTTTGATACAGGTGTGTATGAGACTATGACAGGAATCCATACCAACATTGTAATTCAGTGTATCTATTGCTGCCCATCAAAGAAATCTTGAGACCTATAAAATAATTTCTACTCAGCTTGAGTCCCATACATACATAAGTGCATGCTTGCCTGCCTTTGTTACGTGAATAGCTCTTGATATTTCCCCTGCTGCCAATCTCCATGTCTTCAGAGGCAGATTTCGAAATTTTAGAAGACAACAATGTGTCAAATTGTCTTCCCTGCTGTTGGTAAGTAAACTGATTGTCTACTGGCAGGTGAGGGGTTTTGCCAGATTTTTTTTAAGGGTACACAAATGTTTAATTTTGGGGTAAACAAAAGTACTCTCAAGTATGGGTTATTACCAGGTGTATTCTCAGGCATTAACCCACCTCCTATACAAATCACCTGTACTCTCCAGTAAATGTGGTCTCATATTGAAAGTGGTCTTAAAATGTAAGATAAATTCTCAAGAGGTCCAAACTGTGGTGGCCGAGTTCAGGAAATGGTTTATCTCGTATGTGTTCACTGTTGGTTCGTATATTGACTCAGTGCTTGGCCAGCCAACATGGCCTGTGCTGGAATTAGGTCCACTACTACAACATGTACCATGCATATGAACATAGCTGAGGATACAGGTTTTGTGGCTTGCCGTTTAGAATTTTATTACACGATAAATCAACAGGCTGGAATTAATAACTTGGTCTATCTCGTTTTGAGTGTATATCTGTTTTGTGTTGGAAGATCAGTCATATTAATAATAGTAGTGATCATCTCCCCATGTGGTTGTAAAATTTCCATTGCCACAGCATTGTGTCTGGTGCATAGCAGACAGTGACCGAAATTGAAAACTGGGTGAACTTGCTATCCACATGTGTTGATCTATTGTAAACTAATCGCACGCAGTAACATATCTGTGTGGTTTATATCATGACCGTGCATGCAGATGAATGTGTTTGAACCGAGTGTATTGAGTGTCCACAGATATTTCAGAATGGTTTGGGGGCATGTAGCGGTTTGTGTGCAGGAACCTACTACTAACCCTTTAATGACTATGCAAATTTATTCTGGGTCACTGTATTCTTCCTAGATACACCCTGAATTTTCTTCCAGTGGATAGTGAAACCTCAATAGGATGACACTCAGCTATTGACCGACATATTCACTAAATGACACGAGTTTTGAGGAACATAAAGTCCAATTCCTTTGTTATTTGACTCTTATATCTTGGCATATTCAGACATATCTGACACATTTTGCAGGGAACGTACCAAGGTCACTATAATGAGGTTTTACTGATGTTAACACAGACGCATTGTCATGTGTTTCTGTTTGTCTCTGCAATCTTGGATCTATTTTTGCACTGATATCAGTGCTTGGAAGTTAACAGCTAACTTCCCTAGCACAAATCCTATCAGATATTTGGCTATGTGGCCCAGCATTAGCTGCAATATTTTCACAGATGTTTACCGCCAGACAGTTGTTTCTAGAAAAAGGAACCTATGCAAGATTATTTTAGCACAGTTTACTGGATGTTGATGTTCCTCCCAGATTTTGAAGATAGGAGCTTTGGTTCTTGTTTTTTACCTACTGTCGCCTACTGTGGAACATTCCATTACCAGGTCAATTTTTTAGCAAAGAATAGACCCCTTTACCCCGTTCCTTTAACACGCTGCAAATCCCAGGATTAACTTTTTTGCATGTCCCCTTTCTGTGTATGGTCTAAGGCATTATCAAATAATTTGTTGACTGAATGTGGGGTCATACCAGGGCCTTTGCTGTGTGTTGTGGGAGGACAGGGCCCTTTTCTTTCATGCAATTTTTAAAAAAAAACAAACAAACAAACAAAAACAAAAAACAGGAATACAAATTCCAGGAATAAGCTGAATATTTTGGGAACTGTATGATTTTGCAGTGCACTGTAAATTGCTTTATTTTTGCTGTGCTCTGATTTTCACTTATTTCACGGATGCCACAAAACAGGGACATAGGAACACAGTGAAATAGTGTTTTACCTTGTTTGAATTAGAATTATGTCTACAATAGTGAAATTTAAACCACATGTACTTGAAATATTGAGAGTACAAAAAACGTGGAAATTTAAACTCATGAAAATAAAGCAATTTACAGTAATTTGCATTGGGAATGGGGATCATACTAAGAGCCTTATAGGGACTAGGAAAAAATGGTGAAATATTATTGACAAAGCTGTTGAACTTTAGTACTCAGCAAGCCACTCTTAACTTGGATCTTTTAATGGGGTAGTCCTTTGCGGGACCCCCCCCCCCCCTGTTGTTTATCAGTCCATTCACTATTTGTTTGTGAACACAATATCTCAAGATTGCTGGCTACCTGACACTCAAAGCTACCTCATTTGTAACCTGACAACATTCTATGACTTGTTATTATTTTGGTGACACTGACCTCATTTTCAAGGTCACAGGGCCACTTTGGACCAAAAAATACTTGTACAAAAACTAAATTACTCAAGGATCAAAGATACACAGGTTGCCAAACTCTTCCAAAGACAAATCGGTTTCAGTATGAATGAATGACACAAAATCTGAAGTATTTTCACCCAAGTGAAATCCCACAAGGGTCAGTTTTAGGGCCACTTCTTTTCATTATTTATATAAAGGATATAGCTGAAGCTAATAAAATTTTTGAAATTATCATGCATGCCGATGATTCTACTTTAACTACCACTTTAAATTCCTTCCCTCTGACAATACTGTTAACAACTCCAACATTCCAGTAAACCAAGAACTGATGAAAATTTCAGAATGGTTAAATTCCAATAGATTATCATTAAATGTTAACATCATCCTCCCCACCCCACCCCCCACCCCCAAAGTTCATGATTTTTCACCAGTCAAATAAAATAGTCAGGAAGCCAAATAATATCATTATAGGTAAACAGCTTAGTCAGAATGCTCTTATTGACAGACTAGCAAACAAACTATCTAAAGGTTTGGGCATTCTCAACAAACTTTAACATATTTTGCCCATGAATGCTAAATTGAAATTTATCGCTATTACGTTATCACATATAAATTATGGCATCTTGGTCTGGGGTTTTAAATTAGATAGAATTGAAAAATTACAGAAAAAAAATAATGCGCATCCTAACATGTAGCCAATGTAATGCACACACTGACCCACTATATGCAAAGGTCAAAGACATACAATCACTTAAACTAAAATTCTATCACAACTATGTAAATAGCAAACTCCCTAACAACTTGCTGAAATTTCTTTTTCAGTTGAATGCAGACAGGCAGACATATACTGCTAGAAATCTCAAAACTGATTCACTTTAAGGCATTAAACACACTTTTGTCCAAAACTGTCTGACACGGTCAATACATTGAATAAAACTGCTGTCCATATCAAGGAAAAAAAATATTAACCCATAGTTTAAATGGCATGGCTACCTATGCCCCCCCCCCCCCCCAAAAAAAAAAAAAAAGATGCTTGACAAATATCAAGATGCATACATGTACTATACATAACTGTTGCATCTGTAGAAGAGGTCAATTGTTAGTCATCCTGAAATCACACAACTAGATTAATTGAATCTAGGCCATCTGCTTACGACTGTAATCATGCACTTTGCCCTGCCATAATTATTGTAACCATGTAATAATCAGTACCTTTAGCTAAGTGGCATTGTAGTTTTGTTGTTGGGTGGCTTCCACAATAGCGGCAATTTTTGCATAAAGTGGGAGTCTCCCTGACCATGAACATACATTTTCTGTGTACATGTACCCATAAATAATGTACATTTTTACTGGTCGAATAAAGTCAAGTCTCAGTCTCATGTAATTTGCAGAGGTGCACTTCTTGGTCAATGATTTGTATTGAAATGCCTCTCATTTACAGGTGTATAATACATGTACTATTCATACAAACTGACATTTATTATGTCAGTTAGTATTACTAAGACCAGGATAGTCACCCAAGGGTGTGTGAGGCAATGTAAAAATCCATTATCTATAAGCCAGCAGTAAGTCCAGTTTAGAGCAGAACCAGTCTAGCCTTTCTAGCTGTGTGTGTGAACAAACAGACAATTTCAAAGCCAAGACACTTGACCGGTCTTATTAACTAAGCTAAGTAAAGGCCAGATTTTGGTTTGTAGCGGCATGAGTGAAGTCATACTTCTTCTAGCTTGGCATGACCAGCTGGCAATAGGACATGTCAAATACCCTATTCTGCATGATGGTAGCTCAAGTTTGCTTCCTGTGTCACATGACGTTTTCAACCAATGAAGTGGGTGTTTTTTTATTCCACAGGTGTCTCCACCTGTGACAGAGTGGGTGAGTGTTAGTTACTTACAGCTCCACCTAGAGGTGACTTGCTTCATTCAGCCTCAGAACGGCATGTGGGCATTTCTGTCATTGTATGAGACCTCTGTTGTGTGGTCCTCATTACAGTTGGTGGGGTTTTTTTTTTGTTATGGTAGGAGATAACAGGAAGCCATTCTCTGCACTTGCTTGTCCAATGACAAATTCTGCCACAATGTAGGACAAATAATGCCAGGTTAAATCTCCATAGAGCTCACCAGTTTTACTTCTCTCAAATAAAATTTGATGATGATGATTATGTTTTATTATTATTATTATTATTATTATTATTATTATTATTATTATTATTATTATTATTATTATTATTATTATTATTATTAAAAGGAGTGTAGTATTTATAAGAACATGGTGCATATTGCACATGTGCATTAATATCTCAGTATCAGGATAAAAAGGGACTGGTTACCTGTTCATATATATATGATAAAAGATTGTATTTGTATTTTGTATGTAAGTCACTGAAATAAACAAAGAAACAAATACTTGTCCTGACAAAGTAACTTTCCTGGACTGGAGGCCTATAGCCTTAGTCTCATGCCCTGGTGTATTACATAAGCTGAACAGCTTCATGCATACATGTCAGAAAACACAAAGGCCTGTTAATTAACACCTTTGACAAGGTGGAGTGTTAGACTACATGTATACATCCAAATAGCTTGGTTTGATGCTGACTGGTGTGGAACACTGCACAAGAGCATAACAGATCCCCGCGTCAAGAGTCTTCACTAAAGGCACTCTGGAAGATGGTCCCTAAACACAGGTTTTCTCACAAGAGATGCAGACTAAGGAAAATATTGGGACTTCATGACAGTGGGTGATGCATAGAAGAGAAGGTGGTCTGTAAATGGAGATTTGTTAAGACCTGGACCACTGTACACATGTTGTGTAATCTGCCACACGTGTGCCATTGTGTGATCTATTTTTAGAACTTTTAGTCCCACCTGATCTCAGACCACTGTTCATGTATGTAGATGACCTGGTTCCAGCTGCTCTCAGCACGCTTCACTTGAGAGGCACGTCTTTGTCTCTTGAGGTCACTGTGGTATGCAAGAGATGGACGCTGTCCCCAACCCAGAAGAGAGAAAAAAGGGGGAGGGAGCACAGCTGTTGTATCTATTGTTACACACTGTCAGGTGGGATTGGCATTATTGTTGTGCACGTGCCCAGTGGACAGATGTGGCAGGCCTTCGTGGCAGCCACAACTCCAAACAGGAACTGTGTGACCTGCAGGTAGTGACTTCATTAAATTATCTGTGTAGGAAGCTAGCCTCATTTGTCTGTTGGAGTGCAAGGATGATCTGCATGTGAAGCTGCTGGAGGTGCACTGAACACTGGACAGTTTGGCTTCTTGTACATGCTGCGTGTACACTACCTGAAATTTACAAAATGGTCGTGACAGAAAGGCTGCCCACCTCCAACTAAACAAACAGTTGTCACGCATCCATAGGTACGCCAGTAATTTATAAGGCACAATCCAAGCCAGAACATACATACAAAATTTGTTTCTGCATGGAGATAGGCGAGGGTCTGTCTCCATGTATGTTAGCAAAACCACATAATGTAACCACCTAAAATCACAGGCTTTCCGCCACAGGGTAAAAAGAGTAAAATAGCATACCCTAAAAAATCTGAAGGGTACTTTTGCTTACCTTAAGGTTTTAGCAGAAAAGAACAATTTTAGCATATGTTACCCAGAAATACCCCATATAAAGTCTTCGTTATTAGAATTTTTGCTTGAAAATATGAATATTTGAGTACCCTAAAATTTCACTCTGGCAGAAACCCTGAATTACTAGAAAGCTTGTATGTGGTCCAACATTTATGTAACATATCAAGTATGCTGGCTACATTTCACAAATGTATTTGCATGGAAAAAAGAAAAAAGAAGATTAGAGGTAATTTATTAGAAGGTACTGTTGTATGGGGTGTTTCATCTATCTGGTCCCATCACTGAAGCCCCAAGGTAATGTTCATGTATATGCCTGTCCCCATTAGAATGGCAAGCTATATGGTAAATGTGAAATGGTACTCGCACAGGCAAATGGGCTGCTTGTCTTTGCTGTTATTTCCATGTACAGTAGTCCTCTTCTCATAAGGCCACCCAGAATGCACCAAAAATGTGACCTTGTAAGAGAGGTTGCCTCTTGAGAGGTGAAATATAATGAAAATTCCATACTTGCCACTGGGAAAAGTGGCCTTTGTAGAGGGGATGGCCTCTCTCGAGAGAGAGGAGCCTTAAAAGAGGGGGATCAGTGTAGTGTAAATTAAGACAGCTTTTGCATTGCGCCTTATGCATAATGCTGTTTACTTCACGAGGAAGGAACTCGATGAGTTCTTTCTTTTTAAGTATAGGATGACAGAGTGCTCTGAAGTCATGAATGCAAACTTGTCTTTGAGGATTTGAGCGACCTGGCATTGATGTGCCATCAGGCTGCTTTCTTTCTATTCCTGTTGAAACAGCGATTATCTTCTCTGTGTGTGACGTCGGGAATGATACATGTACATGCAATTTAGGTCAACAGCTTTCATCCGTGCACTGTGTGGGCTGAGGCTTAGAGAGCACCAAGGAAAGCTGTTTACTTAGTCATCGGAGGGTTAACAGCACCAACATAGTTCCAGTAAAAAACTGAACATTGACGTAGAGATCTGCTAAAACTCGTTTTCAGTGCTTGTCATTTGATTTTTTTGATATAAAATTTACAGTGGAAAACGAGATTGGTTGAAAACGACACAAGACATGTTCAAGATCTTCATGAAGATAGAAATTTATGCCACTTTCATTTACAGTTTGTACTGTTCTTCTGTCCATTGACTGCCAAGAGTGGTCCATTCTCTGTCTGTGTCATATTGACTTAGGGATGTGTCATGTCACTAAGTGTTTACGGTTCTATATATGATAAGCACACATGCTGACATGATTAAATATAGCTATTGGTATAAGTTACCACAACTTGATGCTTCCAAAATAGTTCAGAAAATGTATACGCTGCCAGATGCAGTGTGGGATATCATAGACTTGATACAGCCATACATTCATGAAATATAAAAACTGGAGGATGTATTGTGAGTTGAGAAGGACATCTGTTGCATTAGATAACGGCACTGGAGGCAACTCTCATGAAGTACAGTGTTGTTCTAGGAGATAATGGTGGTCTGCTTGCTTTCTCATGTAATCAGTTGATCGTGTACAAACATGAAAGTATGGCCATGTGCCAGCTTCCAAGAAATGTAGATCGGGTCTTGTACCCCTTCCGTGGGGATTTTTTTTTTTTTTTAAATTTGTCATACATAGATGGTACCATAAGAGAAAACCAAGGGAAAATGAGTTTCTGTTGGCCTCAAGTTCACCTGCAGCGGTGTGTGGATTTACAATGCATGATGGGTAACGAGACTGTGCTGTCACATTGTGACCCTTCTCCAGCAGACAGAGAACAGGTCTATAATATATACATGGTATACAGTAAAATCTGTTTTGAGAGACCCCTACTTTGGGAGACCACCTGCCTTTTGTGACTACTTTTCTTGTGCTAAAGCACCCTCTAATGATAATTTACCTCATTTTGGGAGACCACCTGCAGAACCTGACCAGTGACCACCCAAAATAGCCCCAAAAGACCATTTATCCATCCACGCATACCCCATTTAGATATAAAATAAGATCCACCAGTTGTGTACAAGATTAGTAATGTTGTTTTGATAAAATGAGTTTTACAAAAAATAAGAATGCTTGTAATATCAATAGACAAATAAACACATGCCTGCAAGATGGACCGGGCATAAGTGTAGAAACATGCATGCATGAATCTAAATTGTGGATGGAAATTAAAGTAGAGGTCATAATGCAGGTGGTCATAAAACAGGAATATAGAGAAACAGACTTAATATCATGAAAGGGTGGTCTTAGAAATTGAGTCTCTTGGGTGGTCTTTATAGGAGGAAACCAGTGTTCCTGGCTTAACCCTTGAAGCGCTGATTTAAGACTGAGTCAACAGCTTTCCTCGAGACACTATGTGCAATGCGTGCCATGGAAAGCTGTCGACAGATTACTTTTTGCTTAAGACTAGTCTTTTCGTTATTTGAATGAAAAGTATCTTCATGAGGAATTTGAATCTTTTAATCATTATATGTTTAATAGTAATGAGAAAACGACTATAGCAGTGAAAAGCACTTAAGGGTTAGTAACAGATCAATTGTGAAGCAGTTCTGAGGGGCTTTCAGCACAGGTGGTCTTCTCATAGAGGTTGTTAACAGTTTGAAACGTGGTGAACAGATAGCATAAAAGTTGTTATTTTTTTTTGAGTGTCTGGTCTCCCAAGACGTTTGAAATAATGGACCCCTCCCCCCCCCCAAACACAATTAATCTGTATACCATGTACCTACTTAATAAAAGTTCCTTCATGTCAAATGCTGTCCAGTTTAATGTGTTGACTTGAATTAACTGCACATTAATAAAAGCCATTGTGAAGAAGAATTTTAGATGACACCCACAGCTCAGCACATCCTAACCCAGCTGAACAACCACACTGAGTATATGTTTCCTGTGTCAACACAAGTTGGTGACATGCCCCTGTACTGTGCCACTTGCAAAGGGTTAAAAATGTGCCCCAATTGAAACAAGTTAAAAACCACCGTGACAAGTCTTGCCAAGGAGTCTTTGAATCAGATTCCATTCTGGACTGGTTGGTCTTGTGAATGAAGTTCAACTGTTTGTGTCGAATTATGCAGGTGAAATAAAATCTACCCACTGTAACAGCTGTGCAGACCAAATTGTCCTAATACACGTAGGCCTGACACATGTACAGCCCAGTCTTTTGCTGACTTATGCCTGAGGCAGGTATCATCTTCCATGGATATGTGTCAATGGAAATATGCAAATGAGAACAGATTGCAAGAATTTGCTGTGTCAACATTGGCCATTTCTGTTTGAGAAATTGACATGTAAATTGGATCTGTTTGTCCTATCTCCAGAACCGCTTTCTATATAATTTAGTCAGGGGTTGCCTTCTCCTTAGCTAGTCCAACTAGTTTGCCTGCTTAGCAGACCATGAACAGTGAGCTGTTTTTTGATCAGTTCCAAGCCATGGACATCATTGAGCAAAGACAATGAAGGTCCTTTAAAGTCATGTGTAGCAGGCAAGTAAACACCATGCAAAGAAGAGAGGCATTGATTGAAAACATTTACATGTGTTCAAGTGTGAATATCTATTTTAAAAAATCTATATATGGATTCTTGTTGAAAAAGTTGCAATCTTGCAGTCTGCGTGTTGCTGTCCTTCAGTGCATCTTTGAGACCAAAGCGTTCTTGTGTACTTTGTCTTGGGGCAATATTTGTGATAAACTTGGCAGTACTTCTGATATTAATTGATTAATGCATATCAAATTCATTTTTGTCTCGCTTAAGGCAGTTAGACAGGGGGTAAAGGTTAACTTTTTTCCCACATGTCCCATGGGGCAGGTTGGGGGGGGGGAGTATCACCTGTTCGAATGTGGTTTTACCTTGTCCCCCACAAAGGTCTGCAGGTTGTGAAGTAAAAACTAACAGCTGTGTTTGACTGAGTAATACTGTGTCACTCAGTTAAATACCACACAGAACATGTCACTTTTCTGTCTCCGTCGAATCAATGATTGAATCTTTTCCACAAGGACTGAAGGAGCAACACATGAACTCGCATAGCATTTTGATTGAGAAATTGCCATTTTCCCCAAATTTTTGCTTCAAAACCTACCTGCTCAGACAGGTATAGATTATAGCTAGGCTGTTCAACCTGAGCAGTTTGATTTATTTGTCTGCCCCAGACAGGTGGAAAGGTCTGAATGTCAGGACCAGTATTACATTTAAAATACTAAGTGGCAGATGGCTTTAATTGCTGGTAATGACAAAAACATATGAGATGTGAAGTTGACTTAAATTTTTGTGCAGACTGCATCTCATCACAAACAGTTTGTGTACCAAGCATAGCCTTGGGTGCACAGAGAACACTCATGGGGCAGGGGGTTCTTATTCATTTTGACCATTTTTTTAATCAAAATGAATGTGAATTTAAATGTTTTGCAACTATTGCCCACATGTTTTGACATTTACATGGTAATAATAACAATAAATCAACAACTTTCTTGGTGTGGGTTTGGCGCTGGGAGCCTTAACTGTGCCAGTGAAGATTGTTCAACTGCAGGCATTACAAAGTGACAGGTTTCGTGTTATAATACCAAGGACATCTTTGAACCAGTAATGCAGATCATGAAAAGTTACAAAGTAGACAGGGTTATATAACAAGGGATCTTCTGAACTTTGTTAGTTTCTTTTTTCTCATATTATTGGTCAAGTAAGGTGAGCCATCTCCCTTTATATATTTCATATATATATCAATCAAGTTCAAAACACACCTGAGGAACAGTTTTACTTTTATAATGTTTCCACCAAAAGAGGGATAAACAGTACTTAGTAATGTCACAAACAATTACATGTACTTGTATTCCTGATGGGAGAGGAAGATTTTTCTGAAACGTCAATAAGATTGAAGCAGAGGACATTTGGTTGCCTCCGAAGCAGACCAAGATCTGTATTATCTGCACAAGTAAAGTGTCGAAAACATGGAGGTTGGTCTGTTTAACAGGCAAGACATTGCTAGAAGGAAGAAGTATGATCTGTGACTTCTTTCCCTGGCACAGGAGAACTACATGTATAATCAATCATACACATGATAGCATCAGGATTGGTATGTCTGTTTTTTTTTCTTTTCTTTTTTTGATGTTATTTCTAATTTTTAGTATAATGACTAGTGATCATGCAATGGTCCTGGTACACGTATTGTCCATTGAAAAGACCAGACCATCATAAAGGCTCATAAATAAAGCAGTCAAGTGATCCTGTCACTTGGCAGAGGTGTTCAATCATTAAACAATGGTATTATCATTACCCCATGGAATACAGGTATATGTATGTATATATGCCTCAGACTCCTGATGATTGGAACCATCATTAAAATTTGATCAGCAAATACAACATTAGTGGTGTAAGTACTACAAGCGTGATGACACTGTTGGTGACATTTGCTGTGGAGTTGGACAAAAACAATTAACAAGGCTTCAGGTGCAGTGCATCAATCATTCTCACAAAGCAGCAGATAAAGTTGCAGAGCTTGTGACCCCTCCATGTCGCACCAATGGACTGGTCCATGAGTTGATTCAGTGAAGAGTTCCTGAATACAAGGAAGGTTCCAATTTTGGTAGGGTACAAGAGACAGCTGAAGTCAACATTGCCACTCTTCCTTAAATGGCTCATGCAGATTTAGAGTACACAAGGTTGCTGCTTATTGGAGTTAATTGCATGCAAAGTATAAGCCAGCAGCAGACAAACTGGGTGTGCACTTGAATAAAAACCAGGTGTGATTTTTAGAATTTGGGGATCAAAACACGCCTGGCTCGTTAAAACGCAGATTTAATGGGAATGGCATGAGATGCAGACACTAAAGGGTTAATTGTGCAGCATACTGTACGCTCAGGTTACATGCCTTTGAACTGCTTGATGAAGGTAAACCGCATATACACATGTATTGAAAACATTAGTAACCTAGTAACTTTGTATATACTACATCATGGACTCACTTTATCGGAAGAAATCGTTCAGTAGCAACCAGGAACATTTGTGGAGAGTTATTCAAGTAAGCCTCCATGATCATTTGATCATTAACCCTCGTGTCACAGAAAAACTGTGAAGTCTTCTAATTGTTTATCAGGTCTGAGTGTAGCATGGCTAAAGACTCTTAATGTAAGACAACAAGCTGATGGATGGGGTGCAGTATAAATCCTTCAGTATCTCTGTATCTTGAAACTGAGAATGATTCACTTTTGACACTCTGGGATTGAAGGGAAAGGCAGTTTGGGAAAGATATGAGTTAATAGCTCAGGTTGTACAAAGAGGGCGCTTCAGTTAACACATGGAGTGAGGGTCGATTAAAGGAAAGATCTGGACAAAGCTTCGAAGTGGGATGATACACCTTGACTACAGGACCCCACCTGCAGCAGCAACCTGTTACCATGGCAATGTACAAAACACACCGACTCCACAGAGTTTCCTTGTGCGTGCATATGAAGCCACATTTTGTTCCACAGAGCAAGACAAACTGCAAGGTTTCACTGCAGACAAAACTGCATTTTAGCGTATACCACCAAGCAAAACTAATTGGATTTGCAGAAATGTGGTAGTATTGTCCATAGCACTGGCATATTGATTAGCAACCAGTTTAGGAATATTTTGATCAGCACAGACTCTCAGTTTTTGAGTTATGGGCTGCAAGTGGTAAACCAGTGATTGTAATCCTTGGGATGCTTCCGTTAGGGCTGAAACCATCATCGTGCGGTTTGTTTGAATGGAAATGGGTGTTTTTATGCGTGTTAATACGGGACTACCTGCTGTATGCAGCTACTGCTGTGACAGTTCACCTGCTCTTTGTGACCACCTTTTTCTTGGCTAGAAGAATCCATTTCTTTGTTGATTTTAATGATTTACTTGTTATCCCAGGTCACCTGCTTGCTGTATGTGCCACTTTTTGTGGCCGAAAATGGTGGCCACATACAGCAGGTACCTCTGTATATGTTTCGATGTGCATAGTACGGAGTATGTATAAAAGCTTCTGCAGATGTGAAATGTAGAATATGTGATAATTCTTTAAAATTGACAGTATTGTCGATGCCCGCGTATAGTCCTGTCACACATGTCCAATTACAGATCTCACGAATATGAATACATGTGATAGTTTACATGAAGGAAAAAAGGATGTGCCTAATATTTTGCATAAATCAATATCTGAGGTCCACATTAATTGGTTCAGGTGGTTTAGGCTCAGTAGAGGGCTCTGTAGAAAGAAGGGCTATGTCTGAAAATTCCCATTACCTTCCAATGTAATTTGCAGAACCTGGAAACCCCTGCAGGGCTCTACAATTTACATGTCCGCTTGCCGCGGACAAGGCAAATTTCTGTCAGAGCATTACTGAAGCACCAGTCCTGGGGGCAATCAGAAATTTTGGGGTTTTTTTAATGAGATTTTCACAGATGGACATGCAAGTTTGAATGGAGGGCTGGTAAAACACCAAAATTGCTAGCCTCGAGGACAGCAGCTGATGAAGAAAATTGCAGAGCACTCACCCCTGTATTCAGAAACACCACATTTCACGACATTTCTCATAAATTTTTGTTACAGTCGAAACACTAATGTAAATTGTAACATTTCAGCTGCAAGATAAGTGCAAAATTATTGAAAGTTACTTTAACCCTTAAAGTGCTAATCTCAGCGATAGTTGTTCTCTCATTACCGTTAAACATATAATGGTTAAAAGATTCAAGTTCCTCATGAAGATACCTTTCATTCAAATACCAGCAAGCCAAGTTTAAAGCAAAAAGTAGTCTTAGTCAACAGCTTTCCTCGGCACACTTTGCATGCATTGCTCGCAAAGTGTCCCGAGGAAAGCTGTTGACTCAGTCTTAAATCATTGTTTTAAGGGTTAACATTGAATCCAGTGGGGAAAGTTAAACGCACCTCTGGTTGGCAAGAATCTTTGTGTATTTGATTGTGACCAAATACACTTGAAATTGCTTATTGTGACTTCTCCCATTGTGAAAATTATGGTTCATAAAGTAAGAGATACATAGTTGTCCAGCTCATTTAAGTGGGCATCTGCAAGGGAAGTGCAGGGACACGCCTCACAGCTTCCGTTTTCTTTTTATTTCGATGTTTAGCACAGCATCGGTTACCCAGATGTGTTGTGGCGTTCCAGACACCAGACAGTGTTGTAGGTGGGTGCCCAGTGTGGAGCAACAGGCACAAGGAAGATGAGTGTTACCATGGTAACGCTAAAGCCAGTCATGCTGTCAGCACACATGGAGATCCACACAGTGTCATTATAGTTAAGATTACGGGTCTCCAGTGTCCCATCTTTGTTTAACCCTCTCCTCTTGGAATTAAGACTTGAGTCAACAGCTTTCTTGGCATGTTTTGGGCACTGGGTCACGTTATCTTGTTAGGTCTCATCTAAAATTCTCAGTGAAATTATTTTCCATTGCTGTTGAAATCAGTTGAAAACACGGAAGCGGCTGACATTTGACCACCAGCCAGCTTAGGGGGAAAGGGTTATCGTGCATGGGCCTATGTGGCTGTAATATACAGATAGTACTTTTGTACGTACTCATGCATATTTCTTGTTTTCTCTGGTATGCTATGTTGTTAGCCACTTGTATTTTTGATATCAGAAACCACCTGTTCATTGACAGGTGGTATTTAGGGTGAAGCCTCTCTATTAAAGGTGTGCCTATTTTATATAAGATGTCCACTCCTATGAGAGACTATCTCTCATCTGTGCGCTGTGGCAGAAATTGACTTTGGTCCAGAAGTTATAATATGTGCATATTTCACAGATGAAAGACCGTGTTTCAGAGTTTCCCCCTACATCATAAATTCAAAGGTGGTCCACCTTTCACCTTTCTCACATCATTTCAGCAAGTATGATATTGCAACATTTGATACATGTTTGCTCCAAATACAAGAAAATTTAAGAGGGTTATCACCTTAACCACCTTTCTGCTCTCAAATTTTCAAGAAACCGCTGACATTTTAGTATCTGGTACAAATGGGATCTCACCGCCCTCCCCCCCCCCCCCCCCCAAAAAAAAAAATTGATACAAATTAGTTACCTGGTTAATGGTCATTCACTCCATTTGTTTCAATTTTCTCTACTGATATTTTAAGGTGTTCTGATTAGTGGGCTACAAAGGTGTGATTTGACTAATTGCATTTTTGAAGATTTTGTCAAACTGGTTAAGTACGTTTCAAAATTTGTTGAACTGTCGAGACACAGATTCATTGTATTTTACGTTATTAATTCAAGCATAATTTAAAAATGTAGAATTTTTGCCAACAGTTTTGGGCAAGCATAATCTGCTAAAGAGCTCGGTGTTACTGAACATGGCCAAATTGGCTGAAATCCTAAAATTGGCAGACCAGCCCAGCCGAGGGAGTGTAACCTTGACCAGTTCATGGTGTATGACTAAAGTGGGGGGTGGGGGTGGGGGTGGGGGGGTTGCCTGCTGGGCTGACTCCCGGGCCATCTTGCATCTGGCCAGGGACCCAGTGCAACAGTCAAGTGCCTTGGGTCTGCTGAGGGGACGCAAGTGGTCGGTTGTTGAGTTTTGGCACCCAGATCAAGGCCTCTGCCTGACACCTGATGCAGCAAGCGTGCTCAGCACACCTGCCTGCACCCAGTGACATACCCGTGACTCAACCATGTACGTCAGAAATGCACTGGTTTTAGCAGCTTGACCTCAGTGTCTGAATGACATTACAAAGCTCAGTTCTCCCACTCGTGCAATAAAATGTGTAAACACTCGTATACCACTTGATACAAAGGCAGAGAATCACTCAGTGAGGGTAGAATATTTTCATCTAGTGATACGTCCTTGTTTAAAATTATGTGTTGTATTTGTGTCCAGGAAAAAGCAGTAGGATATTTGACTAGAAATACTTTAAAATCTTTGCTAGCAACAAATGAGTTTGGTGGATTTTGTACATGTATATAACAGGTGAAGAAGGATTGAAAGTTTGTTTTTGAGAGCTGCATTTTTCTCGAGAATTCTACATTTAATTGGTTTAGTCAGAAATGTTGACATATGTATGCTTGAACGTAAGTGTGCCTGATGTCTTTTTTGCTGAAGTCTGTCCATTTTGTGAGGTTGGCTCAGTTAGTGTACCCCAGTGCGCCAATCAGCCAACTTGGTTTTCCTCAAATGTGGTTGCATGCAGTAAAGCTTGGTGGCACCGGATCATGTAAACTACTTCCAAATGGATAACGTGGGTCGATACCCAACACCATCAGATTACTTGGGACAAAATAGAAGCAGGCTCCATGCTTGGACAATATAAGATGTAATTGTACCCTGCCCCCCAACATCCCATGGAGTGAGAGGAAACTGAGAGAGGTACAGAAGACACTGTGTGTGTTGGTCAGTTGTGCTCTCTTCAATATTAATCAATTTTGGTATCCTATGATCGTGGGACTTAAAAGAGTTGCTAATTTGTTAGGATGAAAATGTGGTGAAGCTGTCAGCATTCTATGAGTTCCTCGCAAAATGAAAATAAACAGCAATAGGTACAGAGGAATTGTTTTGTAAAAAGTGTTATTCTCCATTATTTTTCAGTAGAATGGATATTGGAACTGATTATTTGAGCCTACTGGACATTGATAGTGCATGTATATACATGCAAAAATCTTGGTTGTGTGAACTTCTTGTATATTTCATATGGGGTTTTATTTTTTTTAGTTTCATGAGCTGAAAAGGGAACATGCATGTGTGAAAATATGAAATCGTCTTAAATAAACAAGTACAGGTCTTGGACTGGGCAGAAACTGGGTTACCTCAACTCTTTCAGTACCAATCATGACAAAAGTGTAAAACTGAAGTCAAACTAGTCTGAATTATCATTAGGATCCCAGACTTGTATTCCTTGTAAAAAGACCTTTCATTCAAGTACCAGTATGCCTATAGTTCCAGAGAGAATATCGCAGGTCAGCAACTTTTCTCGGTGCGCATTGGGTGCAATGCGTGCCAAGAAAAGCTGTTGACTCAGTCCAAAATATGGCATTGAATGGGTTAATGATGCTGCAGCTGTGTGTGGAGTGGAGGGTGGAGAGGGTGCATATTGTTGGTCATGAGCCATTTGTCCATTTCAGCTGGTGATGATTTCAACCTTTTCCTTCCTGGTGACATGTGCTCCTGTTCGTTAGCTACGACTGGGTGACAATTACCCATTCAATTTCCTTGTGAAACTAGCATCCATTCAAGTGTTATCTTACATTGGTGCAACCCTTTCCGCCCTGTAGTAAGGCTGAGTTTCAGGGAAGTCAACAGCTTTCCTTGTCTTACCCCTCAGTCTGTGCCAAGGAAAGATTTTGACCCTGGGATGGTATGTTATCTTCATTAAGTTCTCGTCTACAATTCTCGGTCAAATTGCTTTTCAGTACTGTTGAAATTAGTAAAAAATCAGTGAAACAGATGATCTTTGACCATTTGGCTGGCACCAGGGATTTTACCACTGTAGCCAATTTAGCTAAAACATTAATGACTTAAGCCACATGTTAATTACGTTTGCCAAAAGTAAAATCAAAATCATTTCAAGCAAAATCATTTCACTGTCGGCCGAAAATAAACCTTTCTTAGCCACTAGCTAATAGATAGTTCCAGCCTGGCAAGCCAGTTTTGGCCATTTTATGGGGAATAAAGTTAAAGTCAAGTGATTTTCGCAGGCAGTGCATATGCCACTGATGATTCAGGCCCTTCTCCACCAAAACATGGTGTGTGAGTTCAGAAGGAGTTCAGCTAGTCCAGGCATGGTCAAGTACTTTACAGTGGGCCATTGAGGCACAGTGCCAATACACAGGTACTACCTACTGTTTGAGACTGCCACTCCTGCCAAGCTAAAATGGTTTCATGTTGCCGACCAGCAGTTTTAAAATACAGTTGAATTTATACATGTCTAAGACTCTGGTGTCATGAGAGTATGGTCGCTGAGATATATGTGGTCTCTTATAAGAGGTGGTCCTAACAGCTTATACCACTGCACAGAGCACAGGCAACAGTTTCACCCCTCTTTCATGAGCATGATAAATAACAGAAACACAAAGGGCCTTGAGTAATTCCACTTCATATTAACTCATTCCATACTATGATCACAGGCCTTGATCAATGGTTCTGGCACTGCCTGGCAAGTCATGCTGCAGCATGACTTGCGAGGCAGTGCCAGAACCACTGGCTTAAGACTATAGGCATGTTGGTACTTGAATGAAAGCTCTTTTCATGAAGAATTTAAGTATGCAATTGTCATCTTAAATCTAGGTAAATATACGGAAAAATCAGGGACTGGTATGGAATGAGTTAAACAGGAAGATTGTGTACTGAGGGAGCAGTTGTGACATCTAATAACCATGAGGCTATGAGCTATAAATCAGAGAAATTCAAAGGGAATCATTGATCATATTTCATTTTAGAGATTGAGAGTGGAGCAAATTATTTTCATGCAGGTCCAGCATGTATTTCAGCATAATTTGACTGCCAGGTTGCATTTTGATTGGACTCATGCAATCGTGCATCGAGGAATTATCTTTTCCAAACAGCTAATGAGCATGTTTCGTAGTCTCATAATTATGGGTAACATGTGTACTTGAAATGAATGATGTACCCAAGATCATGCTAATTGGCATTTTGCTTCGATATATGAAATGCTGAGTAAAATACAACAAAGTTGGCACTAATTCACTCACTGATATTCGTGTTTCAGAAATCTCAATATGGACTTGTACCTTGGGGTCAAAATCTCTCAGAAGGAATTCATGCAGCATTTAATGTCATAAAACTTCCCTTGCCAGCCATAATCGTTTAGTGCTTTTCAGTGCAGGGGTTTTGATGACCTGAAATTCCAATAATTAGGTCAACCATCTATAAAGAGGATAAAGACAAATCAATTTCTATTGTGAATGCATGGAAACCAAGTGATAATGGTATGGTTTTAAATTTCCAGATCTTGTCACTGTCTTTGTTAACATTTTCAAACCATGTGCAAATGGATGGTGCTCTGTAATATTGTAGGGTTCAGTGGGCAGAAGCTTCATACATCAACTTTGGAAGTATGAATTATTGAGGCCACAGTTCCGTGGTGAAGGGTGATGCCACTGTTGTGCGGGACAAAGTAATTTGATCGAAGACCAACCGCAAATGCTTTGATGATTGGGAAGAATGTCGTGGATCCTTCATGTTTATGGATGATCTCTTGCATGAGGGGACATTTTGGCGAGGAGATTAATGATGTCTGATGTTTGTGTTTTCCCAGTTCCATGTGATATAATGAGGAACGTCATGTAGAAAAAAAACATACCAGGCATACAGATGCCAAGATAATATCAAATCCAGGTCCTGCTTACCTTTTAATTTGAGACCAAGTGTTCTCTTACAGAAGCATGCATATATCTTTCTTTGATTAAAAAATTTAGGATCAGCCCATAGAATGGCAACAGGAAGATGTAGGATGAATCCATATATCTTGGAGGGGTGTGAGGATTTTTTTTTTTTTTTTGTTCCTGCAAATATGATAATGTATTGTTTTAGATAGGCTAACTGATATTTTATTGATGCCATGTCCTGTTATTATCATTACTACTACTACTATCGTGCATTTATGTTTTGTTTTAATAACCTATCTCCCTTAAACTGACCAAAACCGGCTGGTGGTCAAATGTTGTCTGCTTCAATCTTAACTTAATTTGACCAATCTCAACAGTAATGTCAAACGATCTGAATGAGAATTTTAGATGAACCCATCAAGATCATTTGACCCAAGACAATAGCATGTGTCCGGCACTTAGCACCCAACCCATGCCAAGGAAAGTTGACTCAGTCTTAATTGGGGGGGGGGGGGGTAAAATTTATTTTTGTGTTTGTGTTTGAAGAAGGCTGTGTTTTCAGCCTCTTTCACTTTTGATGGGGAAACAAGATCACAAAAACAGATTAGTGATGCGTGATTAAATTTTATTACAGTAGTCCCTCCTTTGAAAGACCACTCCTTTGGGAGACCACCTCCTTTGACAGGTTTTTTTTTTTTTTTTTTTTTTTTGTAAATACAGGGAGAGGTTTAGGATTTTTAAACACTTGTGACCAGTACAGCATCTAATGTTGTAGGTCTACATTTCACATTCCAGAAGACAAAGTGTTGTGTTGGGACAGATTATAACGACCACCCATCCCAGTCCAATATACTCCCAGTCCGAACCCTCCCAAGATCTCAGTCCAATCAGTATCAATCAAAAGCTTCCCTATGCCTTTCTTGGCAAGCTTTACAATGGGCCTACAATCGGCAGAAAATCTTTGTGGTGAGGCGACTCCTTTGTCCGGCTATGTAGAACTGCATCATTAACAAGGTGAAGGGGCATGAATTGATAAGCTGCAGGCAGACACACAGAGGCTTGAATGCAGTCTCATGCACGTGTGCACGAGTTGCGAGCTTTCATGAGTGGTGTGTTTCTGATTGACTCGGTGAAGAAGGGAGCAAATATCGGAGAATTATGAGTAGGATTTCTGTCAAGATATGGAAATCAAAACTTCTTTAAGTATGCATAGTACAAAAACCTGCCTAACAGGCTGTGAAGCTGGCGCCATGTATGACCAAGCCATGTACTTATTTCTAAGAAAAACAAAAAAGCCTCTGGTATTGGATGCCAGCTCAGTCAGTGAAAAACATCAGTGTCATGATTGTCTGTCGTCTTCATGGGAGTTGAGGCTGAGGCGGGTGCTGGGAGATTTTCGGATGTTTGATGCAGGGAGGTAGTCTGATGTGAGTGGCAACAGTTCAGGAGTTAACGCAGCAAACGAATCAATGTTAACACTTCTGGACTCGAAATGGTACAGAGTGACTGGTAATTGTCGTAACCTGGAGGGACCCAGTGCCTATGTGTAGGAAACATTGTCTGCAGCTTTTTTCTTAATGGGAATGAAATAGTGATTACCTGACCAGTAGTACAACACGTTCCTTGTTACACTCTGATTCACCTGGATTGTATGGGTCAGGTAAGGTGTTGACTCAGTTCCCAGAGGGTTGAAAATGTTTCAAGTTACACATGATCTCAAAGAGTGGAAAATGTTTCAACTTGTGTATGATATCACAGTTAAAGATGTTTCAACTTGCACATGATCTCAGAAAGTTGAAATTGTTTCAACTTGTGCATGGCCTCAGTGGGTTGAAAATTTTTCTATTTATGTGTGATCTCATTGGGTTGAAAATATTACAACTTGTGCGTGATCTCAGTAGGTTGAAAATATTTCAGTTTATGTGTGATCTCATTGGGTTGAAAATGGTACAACTTGTGTCTGATCTCAGTGGGTTGAAAATATTTCAATTTATGTTTAATCTCATTGGATTGAAAATATTACAACTTGTGCATGATCTCAGTAGGTTGAAAATATTTCAGTTTATGTGTGATCTCATTGGGTTGAAAATAGTACAACTTGTGCGTGATCTCAGTGGGTTGAAAATATTTCAATTTATGTGTGATCTCAGCAGGTTTCATGGCAATACTCAGTATCAGAAGGCCACCAAGAACATCTGTTGACTTGGCTTTGTTTATGGCCATTCAATGCATTACATATATATATATACAATTATTGCTTCAGGTTGTTGTTATATGTACTTGAAGTATGTTTTTGGATGGAAATTATGGAAGGAACCTATTCAGACGGCATGCTGTGGATCAACAAGAGTCCCGTCTGCTAGTTTTGCACTTAATTAGATAGTATCTAGAGGAGAGGTCTTGACTCAATCTTTATTCAAGGGGGGAAGGGTTAAAAGCTGAACATACTTAACCTTATGAATGTATCAGTTTTATCATTAACATTGACTTTGACAGAATGACACATGGATTTATCCTTCACCTTCAAAGAAGTTTCCAAAGTGGCTCTTTATGATAGATAATTTTTGACGTTTTGCCAGCGTGTTTTGAACTCTTCTTCTGTAAATCCAAGAATGCTGCAGACCGCTAATGGGTCTGGATGAGTTTTTCATGCATAAAAATGGATTTAGCCTTGATAAGAATATTCCACATAGGCTTATCTAAGTAACCTATCCTGATTTAAAACAAAAACAAAAAAACAAAACAAAAACAAACAAAAAACAGATTGGGAGATCTGGGTAATTTCAGGATGCTGGACTTGCATCTGTATACATGTAGGTTTTAACTCTTTACCAGCTGATTTCATTGCCGTGTTTCTAAATGGCCATATGCTGATATTGCCACTCTTAAGACAGCAAAACATGGGTAGATATTTGTTTTAGAGAAACTAAGGTGATTACTATTATTTGTTGTACATGTATACCCATAGATATTTTCACTCAGTATGAGGTACTACACATGCTGTGTGGTCAGGGCAAAAGTTAAATGGCTGCATCAGTGATGAGGTAAATCATATGGACCCCCTGTATGGGTCACGTAAGTGGCAGATACTGTAAATGTACTTATTTTCGCATGTGTAAATGTTCGTGGGTTTTTGCTTTTCAGCCTTTTAACTGAAGTTTAAAGTTTACTATTTTGGACAGAGCTCCTGTTAAACCTGTGTTGAAAGACAATTTCTTTGTGTCATAATTTTTTTGTTTGTTTGTTGGTTTTTTTTGTTTTTTTGTTTTTTGTTTTTTGTTTTTTGTTTTTTGTTTTTTGTTTTTTGATGGTGGTTTTGTGCCATGAGCAAAATAAAGCAAAATCAAAGTGAATTTACACTGCATTCAGGACTGCTATGTTCAGCCTTGCCTGAGTAATTTGCATGGAGTCTGTACAAACATTGCTAATTTTCAGAGAAAATGAGGAATTTCAAAAATAAGTTGGCTCCTAACATACCAAGCTTTATTTCCATTCAGTTTTTTCTTTTTTTTTTAAAAGACCTGAAAATACGTGAATCTGTTGAGCGGACATCATTCCATACATTTTATACATGTATGATAATGCCATTATGTATGGCAAAAAAATATATATATATATATATACCAAAAGTTCCTCTTTTAAACCATGTCCAACTGAAATGGGTCAACATTACTTCATACTGTTTTCTCGCAATTTTTTTGCCCACCTTGATGGCCAAAATTTTCAGAAAAATTTTTGACCTTCACTGTTCGATGTCCTCTACACACTGATGTTATGCACAATAAATAACTTCTAGTTTCATAGCAGTTTTATGATGGAAATTGTTCATGGATGATATTTTGTAATTTAGAAAATGGTCCCAGCAGGAAATCTGACATAATTGCAAAAGCTGCCACTCATTCAGTTGGTTGTATGCTAGTTCTGTCATCAGCTTAAATTTATGAACATTTACACTGGCAGAGGAATTTGCTAATTGTTACATTTTAAAGACCACATGTGCATTCAAAACAATGTTGTTGTCTGGTGTGGTGGTTGCTCAATAGTTGAGGATAACAATTGTGAAAGATGGAGCATTCAGAGGAAATGAAATCTTGCTCTTTTTATGAACTCCTGCCCGCTCGACAATCAGTTTCATCCGATGTGGACTAAAAATTTAAAGTTTTGTTTGGATGTTCATTTCTCTGTGTTATCGATTCATTTTGGATGCTTCACACTCAGTAAGATAAATCCCATGTACTGGAATAATTTTTTTCATCAATCCAGAAAATTGATTGAGCTCCATCATGCTTAATCTTTTCATTGTTGTGTGAGTTTTATTAATTCCAGTATGGTGGTCCCTGTCTTGAAAGACCACTCAATTTAGACTAAGACCCCCTGCCTGTTAAGACCATATTTTAAAGATACATGTACCTTGCATAATATTTTTCATGTTATTTGTTATTCTCCTGTGGGAGACCACCTGTCTTGAGAGACGACAATTTGGTTGGTGGTGGTGGTGGGGGGGGGGGGGGTTCAAGCCAGGTTTCCCTGTACACATAAAACATAGAAAGACAACCAGAGTGGAGACCTATATGAAGTAGTTATTGAGCAGCAAGACAGTGCCTTTTGATATGCAAATTGCAGTGCAGTTGTGCTTCATGAAGCTGCGGAAACCAAATGGTTAAAAAGGACAGCTGGAGTGATGGTTAAATTATCCATTAGAGGAGTGATGGAGACCTAGCTCATATTATGGATGCTCCTGCATGCACCTGTCTGCAGTCACAGCTAGGTCTTCCACAATGATTATCATACACAGCCAAGAGCAGGGTTTATGGCCATGCTGGTCCCATAAGTTGATTGTTTGTAAACAATATCTGCCCAACAACTTTGAACATGACAAGAATATTGACATCAAAGTAAAGAAGGCGCACTATTGTCTGAGGAACAATTGTAAACCCATCATTAAAAAAAAAATCTGCCTAGTGAAGCTAACACTGAAGTGCAGATACATGACAACACATGGCTTATGCCCATTGGTGCACAGAGAATCAGGATGCACTGTATTCATCCAGCTAGTGTGGCACAGCTTATTAGACGTGCACTTTAATACCAAAGCTTGAGAAGTACTGAGATATATAAATGATATTGTGTTTAAAATTACAGTGAAATCTCTTGAAAGACCACCCTGTAGGTGGTTCTAAGTATTCTAGAGTGTTCAAAAAAGGTGGTCTTTGACGGTGATCCATCAAGAGGCAGACCATAGTGGCAGGTGCCACTGTGTCACTGAAATAACCGTTTTTTTTTGTTTTTTTTTTCTGTGTCATACATACTGAAGATACTAAATGACCTTTGAAAAGGAGTGATCATTTTTCGTCAAAACAATATAAAAAAAACGTGATAATTATTTTTTGTGTTTGATGGCGATCTTCTTCCCTGTTCGATTTAATAAAATTTTTATCATTTCATTTTTCACATCTTTTGCAGACAAAATATGCCCTACTGGACGAACAAGACATCTGCTTAGTAGAACAGTATGCTTTTGAGGTAAGTACCACCAGGTGGTCATATTAATTATTGAGCATCTAATTTTAGTCCCAGTTCGAGACACAGAGGTTGCAAGGGTGGATCACTGTGGTCATGCTGGCATTTACAATACAAAAACTGCACCCATGGATCTTCGAAAATATGCCTTGAAGGCTTTTCAGGGTCAGTAATAACTTGCACTCCTTTCCAGACATGTCTAGGATAGTATCATCAGCCAGGTAGCCACTGGCTTAAAAAAATTATGGTTTGGCTAACAGAATTATGTAAGCCAAATTGACAGTGGATATTTGATCATTTATTCGCCATTTTGATGCATATAGTCGTGATACGTTCTGTAATTATTTAACCTTTTTTAGTATAATTTCCAAATGTAAATTTTGCTCATGGTTTTGGCTAACATAATTACCATATGGCCAAAGAGACTTATATTAATTTAGCCAAACTGGCTACAGTTGTAAAATTATAAGTGCCTTCCCAGGACCTGAAACATTTCAGATTGTTCATCACTCCTAATCTTGTATCTGTTAAGAAGTAAGCAAAATGGAACTATTCGACAAGCCCACTTTGAACATGGCCAAAGGCATGAAATTACAGTTTTCATGGACCAAACATGGTGACAAAGTTCGAAGTTCTTTATTTAGCATGATTACAGCCTCTGTGGGGCCAAATGTGCAAGATAACGTGCCAAATTGTGAGCCTCCATGTGGGATGTGAATCTTAATAGGTCTGTTATTTCTCGTGTGTGCGACTACTGGTGATTCTTGCCATGGTGCATATTGAGTCAGCTTGAACCCTGGATGTTTTATTAGGTAAGATAGCCTTTCAGCTCCTTTTATTTTGTTTGAGTTGATGTTGATGCCTCAGCCAAGGAGCCAGTTGATGTGACAATAACCAAATATTAGCTCGCAATGGCTTCAGCATTTGTTTAAAATTGGGCCGAGGATCCATTTGCATATAAATCAAATAAGTGCCTATATGGTTGACCTTGTTAACAGGTCAGATTTATCAGATAGTAAATTCATTACCCAATTTTCCTTTTCAAAAGGGGAAAAAAATATGTGAGCAAAACATGGTGGCCAGATGTAAACTATGCCTTTATGTTTTGATTTTAATTCATGTCAACAGAAAACGGTCTTTGCTGAGAAGTATCCAGTTAAAAAGACCCAGCATGGCGGTACACCCCAAGTCATAGCTTGTCAATGTACCCAACCCACACTAAAGGAGAGCTATTGACCGAGTCAGAAAGGGTTAACTGGCTGATTTTTGTATATACATGTAGTCGTTGGAGTGTAAAACTAAATGTACCAATACTACCATATTAGTCCCTTTAATTGCCCCCCCCCCCCCCTCCCATTTTTATGATGCGAAAGTTGGAGTCTTGGAAAATTATTTATATTTCTTGAGGATTTACCAATTCAACAGCTTGAATGTTACAAATTTAGGTTTACAATTAGAGCACATTTCAATTTAATCTCCCAGGGCGCCCCAGGCAATTAAAAGTAATGATGCAGTATTGGTATTTTTAAATCCTCATAAGCAGAAGTTCCATTCAAGAACCAATATGTCCACTTCATAGTCAGGGGTTGTTGCCTTACCTGACAAGTCCTGCTTCACAGTCACAATGGCAGCTGAAGCATGACTTGTCAGGCTGTGATAAAAAACCAAAAAAAAGGCTGAATAAAAAAAAAAACAAAAACGCACACACGATTAAAAAAACAAACAAACAAAAACGCACACACACAGTCTTGAAAGAAAGGCATAATACACTGATACCTGCTATTTAAGATCACCTCTCCTGCCAGGCAAATGTGGTCACGTGAGAGGTGGTCATCACTTGCAGGTAAATTTGCGAGGAATTTAGACTTGTGCAATTGGAAATGTGGTCACAAATACTGGGTGGTCTCTGATGACAGTGGTCTTAAATTGAAGGTACTACAGTCATAGTGAAACAAGAAACCAGCTGTTATTGGTAGTACGGTACAACCAGTTAAGGCAGTGTGCGTAGGGTGGTCTTCAGTCACAGGTTTCACTTTGAATCAATATAGAAAACGGCTCCTGCAGCAAGGATGGGGGGAAATAAGGGGCACAGAGACCTTGCATTAAGTCTACGGCTATTCAGCTGTGAACTAAGGTCAGAATGAGGCAAGGAAGTGGAAATCTCGGCGGATCTTACGTTAGGTGCAATTAGCATGAGAGAACACTTGATGAGCAGAATCCAGAAACCTTGAAGACAAAGTGGAAGGCATGACTGAAGGTCACTGTCATATGGCACAACAGAGTTCTCCCCAAAGTCACTACCATAAACCTTGGCAGCTTCAGCACTGTCAACATAGAAACAATACGGCCTGTTATTATGATAAGGCTGAGGAGAATATGGTGTGGTGTGTCATCTTATCAGATTCACTCAACAGATTGCATCAGCAAATCATCTTTAAGGCCTCTAGTACCACATTGAGTCAGCTTATTGAAACCAACCTTTGTTCAAGTAGCTCTTTAATGGTATTCTTCTGTGTTTTTGTGTGTGAGAGAGAGAGAGAGAGTTCCTTTGTCCTCATTTTAATTTTCCCCCTTTTTATCAGTAAGTACATTTAGTTGTAGCAGAGCAAGTTATAGTGTGGTAGTGCCACCCTAAAGACCACCTTTTGGGAGAGATAACATGTATTTTAAGACCACATTTTGTGAGAGACGACATGTCTTTTAAGACCACCTTTCAAGGCACTAGAGTACAGATAAATTGGTGAAAACATATTTTTATTTCTGTAAGGATACAATTGGGAAACAGGGCAAGGCCCTATACAAATAAATTGACCTGTTATATAAAACTACTTTGTGCTGGCAGTATGGCTGGTTGTAAACAGCAGGTTCAACTGTAGTGTACATGTACATTGATTTTTATGTTGCTGCAGTTTTATGTCCACTTATTTGAATGATAAAAAAAAAATACATTCGACCATGTATGTTAACATGGGTTTGACAAGAACTACCCAGAATAGCAAATTCATTAAAAATGGAAAGACAATCAAAAGGTACAATTGAAATAAGAACATCCATTGTATGTATTTTATTGTCAGGTCAGTGAACATTCTCTTGGGTTTCATTTCGCTTTTAATTAGTTTCATGAAGTCCAGTTGAAGCGGTAGGTAAAAATATGTCTATGGTATTATATGTTGATGTTGCATCAGTTGTAGTTTACAGAAACTGTTAATAGACTTAATTGTGCTGTTACATTTTTGTTTTAAATTTTCCCAAATCCACAGATTTTTTTGGAATGAATACAGGTTGTTTCATCCAAAATGATGATAAGGATGATAATAATGATGATGATGATGATTATTATTATTATTATTATTATTATTATTATTATTATTATTATTATTATTATTATTATTATTATTATTATTATTATTATTATGCTAAATGAAAAATACAGGAAACAAATTTAATCCAGCAATTGATTAAAAAAGTGGATGCGGTCAAAGTATATTTGCTCAATTTAGAATGTATTCTACAGACAAAGTTGAAGTAACAACTGACCAGCTGAACATGTATGTAACATTGGTATAGCATGTACATTTATGAAAATCAGAATTTCAGCAAAGCAACTTAATTTGGATATTAAAATTGTAATTTTTTGAGCCACTGAGACACACTTCACATTTTGCATTCAATATGTGACTTACAGCTGGGGCCTTATGAACGTCAACATTGATTCATGTATAACAATATGCACATTGAACTTCACGCACACATGCAGTTACAGAGACTATGTGGACACTGATTTCATAAAACGGACTGGGGTTTCAATGCATTTGACATTAAATTCAGTATAAT
Organism: Hermodice carunculata; assembly: GCA_964020975.1. NCBI lineage: Eukaryota > Metazoa > Annelida > Polychaeta > Eunicida > Amphinomidae > Hermodice > Hermodice carunculata. The sequence continues at coordinate 46,709,593 of OZ026625.1, forward strand.
TGAAGCTAAGTTCAGGAAGATAGTTATAATTCTGTGTGTAGTGGTAGTTTAGGCCATACGTGATAAAGATGGGTGTGATTTGCCTGTAGAAAATGTGAGCTTTAGCCAAATCGGCTAAGGGTTTTTCAATATTTATTCAACTTTTGATGCACGTATTCATGGTGCATCAGTTAATTTTTTTTTTTTTATTTTGCTTATGGTTTTGGCAAATGTGATCAGCATTTGGCTAAAGAAGTTACTGCCAGTTGTAAAGGTCCTCGTGTTAGCCCAGTAACATTGCTAGAAATGTTTGGATCACAGTTGACCAGCCACTTCACTCAGAGATATCTTCCCCCTCAGGTTGTTTTGACACAAAATAAGCCAAATCAGCATCTCCCTTCAGCATGCTCAGTGAGGTTTGTCTTCTTTTTAGGCCACAGCTTGTCGAGGACAACTTGCTGTGGTCAAACATATGACTGTGGAAAGAACTGGTCTGGCCAGTAGCTTTGATTATGAAAAGGTTTAAAGAAGTCTGATTCTAGTCACTGGAATAAGGAAAGATCGTGTTCTGTGTGGAAGATCGCTGCCCTAAAATCTGTCTGTACTGAGACAGTGCCTCTTGCAGTAAAAATGGACTGTGATCGTGTAATAGGGATGTGCTGCAGGTGCATATAAAATAGGTAAAAATCGAGTCTTCTCCGCTGAATTTCCCTTCTTGTGACCCCTTCAAAAAATTCCTAACGGAAACACTGCCAGTGTAGTGCTATTTTGGGAAGGCAATAATTTCTTGACCAGATGGCGCTGCATACATGTACTTCTGAACTAGAACCAAATCCTTCCCTCCTGGTCAACAGTCTGTTTGCCCAAAAAATGCTGTGCCTGTGGCATATAAGAGTTAAATTCTGCTGTGACTGTCCCCCTTCCCCCCCCCCCCCCCCCAAATTTGGCTACAAATTTTAAAGGCCGAAATCTTTCCCTGCTCTGTGCATCCATATTACAGAAATCTCGTTCAATTTTTACCATGATTTAAGAGGCATGAAACAACCCAAGGGAAGAATTTATCCTTTTGTAACCTATAACCAGTCACCTCTTGTCAAAGTTACTGCACTGGGGGGTTAGGGGGTGACAGTGGGATCCCTGGCAGTGGGCTCCCAGTTTTGTAGAACTCTATGGATCTTCAACCAGAGGGTGTTGATTGATGGGTGTACATGTACAGTGGTACCTGCTCTAAAGACCACCTCTCACAAGAGACTACATCAGTCTTTAAGACATTGGACTCTCATTTCTTAGTTAATTTACCTGTAATTAAAGACCTCCTTAATAAGTAACCACTTTAGTCTGACACTAGGGGTGGTCTTAAACAGCAGGTGCCACTGTATATGTGACTTTCACAAAATTTTTATGGTCACTAAAGGCTAGCTTTCCCTCTGGGTGACATGCAGGCAACAGCCATTTTATATAGCATACACAAATGTGTGAGGCTAATCGAAAGTAAGCAGCCAGTCCAGAAATCGTCCTGTTGCCAAGATGAGGCAGTCAAGTCCTACCACCTCAGCAAACAAGGATTGAATGCTAGGGATGGATTACTTGGTGAAGTACTACTGATGTGTCTCTTAGGGGCAGCGCCACCCATGTTCGAAGATCAGCTTCATTATTGGTCTTATATATGGGACAGATTCATTTGCGGAGTTAAACAGCATCACCGTGGGAGAGGCTTTTGCATTTTGTGATTGAATCAATGAGTACAAGTCTTGCATTGCCTCACAGGCAAGGGATATGAAATTAAGCATAGGAGATGAAGTGTGTGGTATAGTTTGCCATCCCATCTGTTAATTGAAGCCAGGGTTGGCAATGGCATGCATCAATAATCTGATCCCAGCTGACAGGGTTGCCATTTTGGAAGGGATCTGTCATTGTTTTTAGCACAGGCTGTTTCCTGTGAGGGATCAATCATTTTTTGGGTTCAACACTCATGAATTATGTAGTCAGGTTCAACTATCAGGGAATATACCATCAAATATCTTCAAAGTATAACTGTACATGTACTTGTTTTATGAATGATGGCTGATAGCTTTGGTGAAGATAAATCTGTACTTGGCATGGATTACAAAAAGCAGCGTTTTGTGCATAGGTCTGAGACTTGCAGACGTGCTGTCAAGATCTATATTTTCCTGGTTGTATTCTATAGATGACAAATCTGACAGCAGTTTTGCAATTTGATTAATTAATACTGGTCTGAGAATATGACTTGCTGATGAATAGTCTGCACATGCCTCACCAAGTCAAAGGTCGTAGGTTGGTAATTATCTAGTTCTTGTGATAGGTCAAGACGGAACCGGCACAAATATTTCCCCTATAGCCAGAGGTGGGACATTATGAAATATGTTAATCATGTCTATTGTTATATACATGATAAATTTATTTAGGGGGAAAAAAATCATTACATGACTTGTCTGTTTTAACACACTTGTTCTGTATTCTAATGTAGGTCTCATATCTGTGAAAACGCAGTGTTGGGATAATTACTACCCATTGTGAAAGGATTTAACTAGTATAAAAAAGCAGCAGTCCGTGCTACCATTTACAAATTCACCAAATGCTAATGTTTCTTAGATCTGACTGAAAAAATGGTAAAATGGATAATGTATTTTAACGTGAACTATACAAGAGTGAAGTCCAATTCTACAGTAATTACAGTTGTATTTCTCTCTTTGGCGACAACTTTTGAAGGCCAACATCAGTTTCTGAAAAAGGCATTGGAAAAACATGGGGAACGAATTTTTAAAATAATTTATTGCACAAAATTGTATCCATGCATGTCTCGGTATTTAAGTGGTTAAACCAATGTAATGAAAATAGTTTTGAGTTCTCTTTGGTGCTGTAGGGAACATTTTCTGATTGAAAAGAATGGTAAACTACTATTTTTTTTCAATTGTGGCATGGAATAAACTGGAACCTTATGTAATATTGATTTTGTGGTGAATTACGTTTTAATTTTACATACTTTTTATCATATATATGTAAATATTGACATGTTCAAAACTGTGCAGTTTGCACGGCTACTTAAGAGGAGAAATAATTCTTTTAATGGTATTAAATCATAAATATACATATTGACTTGGTTTGTCTTGTAAATAATATTGACCTGAAGCTCCCATGAGCTTTACTTTGGTGGAGTATATTTAAACAGTCTGAACTTAATCATGAAATTATGTCCTTATGACCTCAAAGTAAATTTTATTTTATCATCATGTAAATTTATATTGGGGGCGGGAGCTAAGCCTCCTCCTAATCTTAGTGAGGTCATGGTGACCCACAAATTTTATCAGGTACCCTTGTGCCAAATTTGACCGACACCTCTCCATGCAATTTTACAGCATTGCAGAATGTTAAAAAGTGATCAAATTGCCATTTGAGTGGCGGTAGAGGACATAGATCACCTGACAATAGGGGCTTTCTTCCTCATGTGGGAAGCATAAAAATAGTTACCTGTGCAGGTGAATGGACTATAGTACATGTACTTGCCTTGGTAGGCCCAAGACCTGTACTGAGATGACCCTGCTGGTAGCCATGACAACAATTGAGAAGGATTTCTCTTTCTGGGCCAATTGATGGTTATTGATTGTTGATTGGAAATATACGTGTGCAACAGTTTTATAACTGGCCATTTGTTGCTTCAAAATTAAGCGTAAAGGGTAAAAGATCAGGATATTAAAAATTGAAATTACCACCAAAACGGGAAAAATTTTGAAAGTAAAATGAGAATTTTATGGAGATGTTATGATAACTTTCAGTCCTGTGTGTAATTAATATGAAATAGTGTATTTTTAGAGCTCATGAAATTAATATGAGCTCACAAATCATACCATTGGCATAAATGCCAAAGGAATAAAATATACCCTGTATACTTTAGAGGATCAGAATGTTAATGAAGTCGTATATGTTTGAGTTGCTTCATCATGTATAAAGAGAAGACTGAACGTTTGACCTTACAACTGCTGTTGCATATGTACACCTTTTGTTGGTTTGCTTGTGTGTATGTCTGTACATGATGACACCTTTGGATTAATAAGTTATTTGTGATGTCAAATTTGTTACCTTTTATCCAGTGAGAGTGATACAAATTGAAAGAAGAAAAACTGTAGAATATTAAGTTCACCCAAGTACCCCCCCCCCCCCCCCCGCACCAATTTGTAATAATTGTGTACCCAATACCCTAGGGCCTTATCTTGATTAAAGATCAAATGAGGAAATAAAATAATTGTTGTATCTTGCAAAGTATTGAATAGAAGAAATACACGAACAGTGAAACCTTGTGCCAGAGACACTTGACTTGTGTGCCACAAAAGTGTGCTCTCTGTGACAGCAATACATGCCAGGGTACAGTCTATTCAGGTTACCATGGTTACAACTTACAGTGAAACCTTAATGATGAACTGTGTCCTTTTGTGCTCCATAAAAGCTGTTTTACCCAGGCTTTGTTTCATTGTGCAGCCAATCACGATGGAAAGTCGCTTTTAGACTGACAGGCCTCTTCTACACACGCACGCACGCACGCACACACACACACACACCTTGCATCAGGTCAAAGGTTAAACCAAATTTAAGTTTTGATATATTTTTTTCTTAATTCTATTTTCTTAGAGGTGATGAAAATACACTTGCAAAAGCTGTGTTGATATCAGCATTTTGAATAATGCTGGTTCAAAAGCAGTTTTTAAACTGGATTTTATGAGCTTGATTGCACCAAATCTTGTGCATGTAAGTGCAGACTCAGACAGCAAGTGCCCCGTTCACTGGAATTTTGACTGAAGAACCAGGTTTCTCTGTAGGATCTATGCATGTACTGCACTGACTTTGTGCATACATTTTCAGTGCCTGCCGGCACTGCATATAAAAGTCCATGAACTGAATGAACGGCATGAAAGGTGACTGCCAGGTGGTGGTTGGGGGGATAGGCGACCTCAATGAGAGGTGATTGCAAACGCCAGGTGCACCTGATTCAATTGATGCAATATTTCAGAAGTCATTAAAATACGGAACAGGTTCCCCCGGCTGCTTGGACTCTCAGGCTTTGAAAACAGAGTAACTCGAGATAATGTTTCGAAATGTGGATTCAAGTCTGGCTAATATGATTGAAGTGCCCCATGTAGTGTTTTTATCATGTTATTATGGCAGATCAGTATGCCACCAATGCATTAATGAAATGTAGACTTAAGTAAACATTTGTTAAAAGTGTAAATTTATGACATGGTTTTTAAAAATGTAGGTCAGATTTACCCATGCTTATTTATTTATATTGTGAGTGTAGGATAGAAAAGATTGAAAATAATAAAATGGTTATTTTTAACAGACACAATTTAAAACAGTCAAGTGTGGTCATATCTGTCAATATGAATTCTTGACTAGAAATAGGGTAAAGTTTTTTTCTTCATCCACAGGTGGAGTATTTAATGTTTAACACAGAATATCAAACAAATAAATTGCCACATGATGCAAAAACTACTAACTACAGGCATACATGTTGGCCCTAGAGTGAAATCACTGCTTACAAAGAATTTTAGTATGCAGTCTTCATCTTAAATCAAGGTAAATATTAAATGTACATAAAAAAAATGGGGGACTGTTTTGGAATGAGTTTACCCAGTGATTGTGAATGTGGTGAGCTATTATGAGACTGAATGAATTCCTGTTCACCCCATTCTCAGCTTGGAAAGGCCATTGTGAGCACCCCCCTTGTGGCAGCTGAAACATGACTTGCAAGACAATTATTACTGGGCCAGAAACACTGAATTATGACATGTTGGTACTTGTATGATACCATACACAACAGGAGCGCCAACAGGGACAGAATTTCGGCGAGAATCTGAGAATCCATTCTCATAAAGATTCTCCTAAACTTGTCTTTCTTTAAAAAGAAAACTAATTGACAAAAACCCAAACAGATTGTCCCAAAATTTTGGCCCTGGCGAGTACGTTATGTAATTTTCATTTAATTCAAATTTCAGCAAAGTACACAGGAATATGACTTTTCATAGTTTAAATTGAGGTGTAGATGTACTGCCTTTGTCCATTTGATCAGAAAGGGTTTTTGTGATTGCAGGCGCGTGTCGAGGTGGACCCTGATGGCAATGGGGCTAAGATATTTGCCTGGGCATTTGATATAAACAGGGGGCGGAGTTCAGGACAATATGTACATGAATTATTATGGTGAGTATGACATGCTGATACCAACCCTTTCCGTTATAAAACTGAGCCCTTGTGACCCCAAGAGATCACAGCCCCAAGGTCTTAGCTCAAGTTAAGAATTAAAGTTAAAACAATTTGAGTGAATATTCAAAAGACTTGTAAGCCTAAGACACTATTTCAGGCAACTTGTCTCTTTCACATGTTGAAAATAAGTTTTAAAAAACAGTTTTAAGGACTATTTGACCTTTGTATTAAGGCCCCCCCCCCCAAAAAAAAAGTCTGTGTTTGGGGTTTCCCTACCGACCCTTGCCCAAACCCCCCTACCTTAAAACTTTTTATTGATTTAAAAAAAAAAAAAAATCTAGGCAGATTTTCTTCATGAAATGCACAATTTATCCATTTTAAGTCACTTTTCTTCTGTTTTCAGAGCAAAAATTAAAAAAAAAAAAAAAGAAAAAAAAAGAAAAAGAAAAAAAGCCTACCTACCTTCCCTATTTATTTTTGGCATGTAACCTCAAACACAGTGACACTATTTATTTTCTTTAGCCTAATGTGAATGTGTTGGGTTCACCAATTTGCAAGGCAGTGTGGTTAAAATATGGAGGGATAAGTTTCATACTGTCTTTTTTTTTTTTTTCAAACTGTATTTTTATTTTCCCTTATTTCGCTGATGGCACAAAACTGTGAAATATAAATACTGTGACATAGCAGTTCAACATTGATTTAATAGGAATTCTATTGAAAATAGTGAAATTAAGAATTTAATGAAAGTATGAAATGCAAAGACGGTGAAAATTTATACACACAAAAATCAATATACATGTATTAACAGTGTTTATGGGGAAAATTATTCTGCTGAATGCATTGTTTCTGGATGTGACCAATAAGAATGCAGAATGCATTGTTTCTGAATGTGACCAATAAGAATGGTCTTGTCTTTGTGGTGCCCAGCAAGTTGTGCCCTAGCTGCTCATTGAGGCTGGTGGAGCATAACTTGCCAGCAATGCAAAACCAATAACCAAAGTTTTCTCCAATGTAATATGAAAGGAATTCATGTTGTTAAAAGCCATTAAGATATTGTCAAAGGTCAGAGTCATTGAAGTTTTATGTAAACAAAAATATCATAAATTATCAGATGAATTAGCATATGTCAGCAGGTAACTGATGGAACCTAAGCTAATCTGTCAAAAGTCTGTCAAAGGTTTTAATATGGATATTCAATCACGTTAGTTAATATTCAGGTTGATGTAAACATTAAAATACAGGAATAATTTTGTAACAGGTATGCCTGGTAATGCCTGTTTTGGAATCCAAACCTGGAGAGACCAGCTTCTCTTGCAGGGCTCATACTGGCCTTGAAAAGTCCAGAATGATGGGACTGCCTGTTCACAGCTTTAGAAAGGCTTGAATATTCTTATGTAGTCTTCATATCTCAGGGGAAGAAAATATGTACAAATAGAATAATATTCACAAAAGTGTCTTGTCGATGATTTCGGTGTGTTTCGACTTCCAGAATAGCTTTTCACGTGGGTCTTTTGTGGTGCAGGGCGTCATGTATGCCATTACATGGACATGTCTCACTTTATCATTTTCAGGGAAAAACATTGTGGTGGCATAGCTCCCGGGTGGAAAGTCATTCATAAAAACGGTGTCACAGTTGATAACAGAATGGAAAACCTCATGTTAGTCCCCGGGACACGAAAGTCCGTAGTCATCGACGAACCATCAAACAAAGCTAACAGAGAACAGAGTCTGTACTGGTTAGCAATACAACAGTTACCAGCAGACCCACTGCAGGAGGTAAGTCCTCTTTTGCTGTGCTCAAGGTCATTTTCCATTTGGGTCGGCAGAAAGATGTAGCTTGGTGTTTTCAATGTTGAAGGGCAAGGTCACATAGCCAGAATAGCTTCCAGTGGTTTTCGGTTTTCAAGGGCGAAGTATTGTTTAACACTATAAGGATGGGAAAGATGTTTCAGGAGATAAGCTCATCTTGTCTCCTTCCCCAGCCTTGGTTTGTACAGGGAATTTTTTCCCTTGAGCCATTTTTGTAAAATTTTGAAGTTTTTCTTTCCTCTTTTTGCCAAACTGGAGGTAATATTGTGAAGTCAAAATTACAAGCTCAGTAGAAAGTCTCTGTTTCATGTGAAGTGATCAGCACCCTTTTGTTTCAAAATGACGGTTCTGGGCAGTTTCCTAGTTTATTTATATCATGGATATGAAATATCCAGCATATCACGTGTGATCTTGATGGATGAAGATGGTTGTCCATTGATGCAGAGAATAAGGTTTGTGACAATGCAAACCATTGCTCTCTGTCACATGCGTATTTGAAATGGAATTGGCACAGAAGAACCAAACAGAAACGACAACTTGTGGTTGTGGGCTGCATGCTTGTTGATTGTACTTGGTGCTGCAAAAATTTCCTTTTGCCATATTGGCAAAAGTGTTAGGCATTTTCTTAGCTAGATGGAGCCACCATTGACCTTGGTAAATGGGAGCCCAGGCATCAAATAATTTTTGGGTCTCTCATTGAATATATTCATGTGGGGGGTCTTTCTACCTTAAATATTCTTCTTGGTCTTAAATGCTGTAAAGTAACATAATAGGTGGACACTGGTTGAATTTCTGCCGTTGTAGGGTCTTTGTAGCTGTGTTTTAAACTCTGCATTTAGAATGTTCCACTGTATGATAAAAGAAACGTTGTTTGTGAAGCATACAAAAATAACTATACATCAGGTATTTAGTTCAATCTTTTACAAATCCTGATACACATCATGTATTTTCAAGGACAATCCTGGGGGAGATGCGCGTGGTTACAATAAAGAGCTTTTGCCAGGAGTTTGTCCCTGTCTGCTTTTAATTCATCATAAAAGTAACACACTGTTTTTCTGTCACATTACAGCATTATCCAGAATCCATATATAACAGATTCTACAATGCAAATGGGGAAATTGTAGAAGAAGAAGATGATAGTAACGTGTATTATGAATGCCATTACCCTCCCTGTACAAATATAGAGAAAGAACTCCGAGAATTCAGCATATGTGGTCGGTGCCAAGAAGTTAGGTATGTACTACGCATGTTTCCAATAGTACAATATTTCGCAGTCTCATGTTTTAGATATGTGACTGAAGCTTTGAATTTGCTTCTTTTTCTTTTTGTATAAATTTTACTATCTTTGAGTAAAATCTGTATGAAAATATTGTTTGGTGTGCCCTTTATTTTCATTGTTGGTGTCATTTGCGAAATGAAATGATAGGACTGTCCTGGTTTATGTTTCAAAAATTAAGTTGCCAAAAAATCTTAAAGTGATGGTCGTAAGCTTAGAGGCTTCATGTAAACATATACATAGCAATCATTGTGCAAAGTGAAAAGTTCAATGTAATAAGAAATATTTTGATAACCAAAAATCTCTTTTATGTAGTTCTGAACCATGAATAAGGGGCTAGTATGCTATGTGACTTTCATGCAGAAATATGTAATTATTTCATTCATTTTTCACGCAAGACTATCAAAAGCATATATTTTCTGAACAAAAACATTTGTCTGAATTTAAATTTACTATTGAATGGCAGATTTAACCATTTTAATTATTTTCAGTTTGATTCTGATTAAAATTTGCAAAATTTAGATACAAAATAGCATGTTCAAATATTCACATACACGTTTGCCTGTAATGTCAAATAAAAGCTAGCACCTGTGTCTAAAATACTGTATTTCAAAATTTTTATAAAGGGCTTAGATAATTTTTTACAGATCATTGAAATTATATTGAAATCTTTAAAAACAATGAACAAAAAATTTTAAAAGCTTTAAAATTTGAACCAGATAAACCCTTTGTGAAAAATTTGAGACACGGTTTTGTTACCAACAATATGCTCTGTCTATTTTGATCAAAACTAAATAATACTAAATCTTTATCTGGAAGTTTGAGCTTTTTTTTTGTTTATACTCAGAATATGAAAATAATTAGTTGTAATGTAAAAACTGATTAAAATGTAATGACTGAACAGTTACAAAAGATCTGTTGGTGGTTTTACATTTATCAGGATGTCTTCTTTCCTAAAGTATGTCTAGTTTTTATGGGTTCAAATGAAAGTGGTAGAATACACAGTATAATATTCAATTAAAACCAGCATTTTCTAATTTTACTGTTGTAAAGTGTACCAGCCCCATCAATTTTTAAAGCAAACTGAAAAGTAAAAGTCATCAAAAATATATTTTTGACATACTTTTGCAGGTACTGTGGGACGTACTGTCAGCAGAAGGACTGGCCGGTCCACAAGAAGCATTGCCGAGAACGTCGGAGGTTATACTGCTCAGAACGACCGCCGGAGCGATAAAGAGAGACTCTATCTAGTCAATTTATAGACATCATTTTCATCACCATTGTCATCAATTCAATTAAGTCTGTCATCATATTCATTTGCCTGCTGCAGAGGAATGTTGCCATGGGAACTGCTGTATGATTACGTCATTCAGTTCAATTTAATGGACCAAGAGTGGCTCAGAAAAAAAGAAATGTGAAACATACTTGAGCAGTTTGGCAGAAAATTGTATATTATGGATTGCCACAAAACTGTTCAACAGTTTTTGGTGCATGAATTTTCTTTTTTCTATTTGGCATCATGCTAAAAAAAAAAAGTGACAAAAAAAGAATAGCCTCACCCGAAGAACTATTTTCCAAACCGATTTTTTTTTTTTTTTTTTTTTTTTTTTTTTTTTTAGATAGTGAAGAGGGTCATTTTCCATGGGCGGTGCCCAAACAGTAGGTTTCACTTGTTCATGTCAATCATTCTGTCAACCAATCATCACTCAGAGATATGCCATAAATGCAAATGAGGCAGTGATCTTGTCGACCAGATTGAGATGTTACTTAAAAAAAAAATGGAAAAAGAAAAAGAAACAGATGATGTATGGAATTAAAAATTAATACAAGATGGTGTACAATGTAATATTGGAGGGACTCCCGGCAGCTAGTAACCCCAGCAGTTTCTAATAACACCAACCATACTTGCTTTTGCCTTCTTTTAAAATACAAGGTACCATAGGAGATTTTCATCGTTGTAAGTATTCAGTCCTGCGATGAATACAAAATGCTGTTACCATGGTTACATCAGGTTGCCATGACAACATAGTCAGCACAATGTTTTACAAGCAAAGTAAGGTTTTCAAAGGAATTTATATTTGTCAATGTGAATGAACTATTTGCAGCGTCAACAGTCAATTTTCAGTTGTCTTGGTGTAGGTTCGATCTTGCACACTTTGTCCAACACCAAACCTGTGGTTTGTTTATTTTTACTGAGCACCCTGTTGTAGCTCTGATGTAAAATCTGTGAAATATGTACTGAGCAGTGAATAGTCAAATTCTGAAAAACTGTCACATCTCTGTAAATGTTAACTGTGTAATTTGTTTAAAAGTGCAGCATTTGTGAAAACAACACCCGTGAGATCTTAAATATGTGCGAGAACTTTCCTGACAAAAGTGCAGACACATAGCTTCCTTCATCACACACAACCAAGTCCAATGTATGTTTCACAGGAGTTGTTCAGAGATTTCCGGAATTTGTTAAAAAGGGTAGCTTGTGGTCAATTTTCTGCACCTCTTGTGTCAAATCTATTGCCATAATGCATATGTGTCATCTAATCTGCACATCATGTTTCTGAAACACTAAGTTGTCTCCATTAGGATTGCAGGAAGGGCTAGGTAGTTAAAAACATAATGTAGGACACAGTAACTGTGGAAGTCATAAAAGTGGAAAATCAAGACCTGGATATTTCATGTATATGGAATGCAACAAAATTCAAATTCTTGGATTGCTCTGTAAAATGTCTGACTTTTTAAATCAACACAAAGATCAAATGTAGGTATCCTAATTGTGTCATAACTGATTCTGTGGCTTTTTCTGGTAGGATAATGCCAGAGTCTGAAATAACTGTTAAGTACTTTCATGAGTGCATTATGGTATTTCTGATGTTAAAGGACGGATTCAGGGTTTTAAAAGTGCAAGTAAAATTTTATTTACTTTTTATTCTACCAGAAAAGGCCAAAGAATCAAAGATTGGTATGGTGGATTAAAAACGAAAATTTCATCTTTACCACCCAAAAGGTACTTTGAATTTATCATTGCAAGTGAAAACAGAATATTCCTTGTCTAAATCCATTGCCTAAAACTTGCAAAAAACATTGAATCCTAACACACAATTTACTAATTCATGGGTTTACTTTAGATTCACATATATTGGAAAGAGTTCTACATTTTGCTGTTTTTGAAGTTAAAAACCTTTTAATAACTTGGATAACAGTAACACATAACTTTAATATATGAATGGTTCATAAGAATTTTTGAGGAAAATTTTCACCGATTAAGTATTTAACTTAGATGTACATGTATGTACCACCAGATGTATTTAACTCATTCCACCCTGATAGAAGACTGAGTCAACAGCTTTCCTTGGCGCGCTCTGGGCGCATTGCGCCCAGAGTGCGCCAAGGAAAGCTGTTGACCATGGGCATATAATTTGGAATGATCTTCCATGCAAGTTTCATCCAAAATATTGAAAAATAATCCCTAAATTAGTAAAATACAATTAGCAGACGACATTTAGATATTAGCGGGAAAAAGCGTCATCAGGGTGGAATGAGTTAAATGGATCTCAGTCATGCCATTAACTACAAAGTGTCCATACATGTACGTCCCCATGAACTAGTCTACTGGCGTCAATGGATTTTTTTTCTTTTTTTTTTCCCCCAGTGGAACTGACAAGTCAGTTATGATTGAAAAGAGCCAGTAAACTACTAATCAAGAGTATAAGTAACGTGACAGAAATTTTAAAAAAGAAAATGGAATGTACCTGTTCCTGGGAGATGTACATGTGGTGGAAAAGTTCCAGGCATAGTTCTTAACGAAAATGCAACTAGTTTTGATAGAATAAACTGGTATGGTTTCGTGAATTTCTGGATCTTGGTGTAAGAAGATACAGGGCAGTCATCGCGGTGCTATGGAAGTATGTGAAGCATTTGCCATAAGGTTGAAAGGGGGGAAAAATAGGGATCTGGAAAATACAAACCAAATAGAAAGATCAGCATTTAATGCTGGGCTATCCTCTACATCTTTTTTTTTTTTTTTTTTTTTGTCTTTTGTCCAATGAAGAAAAACTATGGTTATTTAAGAGTGAATTGAAACTGGTTGGTTTCCAGGCTGTGGCTGTTATTTTGTATGCCCAAGCCTCTGGCCCTTTTCTCTCGTACATTTGTATGTGTAAAGTCGCTTTCTTGCATCATTCAAGCCAAATGGCGCCTCTTATCCCCCATGTACAAGATGGCTGCCACAAGTCTAGCCCAATCAGCATTCTTCTTTGTACAGATTTATGTTTTAGAAAAGATAACATACTGGTGCTTTTTAAAATGGTATAAAGTGTAATCGCTAACCCCAACAGCTATGTTTTGCTGACATTGCTGTGAATTTGCTGGTGTAATTTATTTACTAACCCAAAATAATTTTCTGTAGAGGAGGTGGAAATGTAGGAAATACTGCTGTTGTTATAACTGCACGATCCATTTGATAACCTGATTCTAGCTGCGACTTAGCTTTTAACCCAGAAAACTCTACTTGATTTTATGCTGTCAAAGTGATTTTTTTTCCCTTTGGTTAAAAAAAAATGTTTAATTTGAGATTAATCACTGACCATGGTGCATACAATTCTTTTTAACAAGCTTTATGTTTAATAGTAATTTATTAAGTAGATTTACCTGATTCTTACATTGTGATAGATCATTACTTATTGCATCAGATTGACAAATGATTTAAATTGTGAAGAGGCTGTTTGTAAGCTTGAAACTAATATATAAATGGGGGAACAGAAAATAAATATTGCAACACCTGAGTGTTTTTTTTTTTTTTTTTTTTTTTTTTTTTTTTTTTTTTTTTTAAATACATAATTTTGTCTGCATACCAGTCAGAAAACAATCTTTAAAAGCCAAGATTCAAAATGTGGTGCAGATTATGTCAACTTGCATTTGCCTAATGGGTAACAGGTCCCATGGGGCCAACATCTAGTAACCAATCTTGCAGCACTATACAAAAAAAAAAGAAAAGAAGGACAGCTTTGCAGGCAAAAATTTGCCACAGTTTAAAGGAGACAACTTAATTGTGATCACAAAGTTATTGTCTTAATGTAAACTTGCATGTTCTGTGAGACTTCCTCAAACCATTCTGTAGTTTTTCCACTCTTGTCTTGATGCTGTTCTAACAATCTGTGGATACGAGTTTATTTACTGGGAGTCTCAAGTATAGAACTATTGTTTCCTCTTATGTCATCTTAATAGTCCTAATATTGTGTTATCTCTAATTCTGTTTGATGGTATGTATCGATCTCTTCTTCAAGATCATTGGTCAGTTAGTGCTGGTCATGATTTGATGTTATCTTTAACCCCATTGGCCAAGTGGTATGTTTTCTTGATGATCATTGGTTAACAGTTATGCAGGTCTTTAGACCTGATTGGATGTACATTTTTGTTTCACATGTATTAACATTTGCATACATGTTTTCTATGTTTTCCACTGGACACACATGCACATAATAACGTAGGCCGGGAAGCCTGTATTTTGCTAGAGGGAGAATGAAAGTGGAGTTTGCATGATATGTAGTGGGCAAGTTTTGCTCCATGACAATTCTTGATTAATTTATTGAAAAACTGTAAAATAAATTATGTGTAAACTGAGTATAAGTATTTCTCTTGTTTTTTTGGGGAATGCAGCTAGACAGTATGCTTCTCTCTTTCCACCACAGACTGGCCAAAACTGGCTGGTGGTCAAATGTCGTCTGCTTCAGTGTTTTCAGCTAATTTCAACAGTAATGAAAACAATTTGAGAATTGTAGATGAGATCTAACAAGGTCACACATGTCAAGTCAGCAGCTTTCCTTGGCATGGGTTGGGCACTGAGTGGAAAGGAAAGCTATCGACTCAGTCTTAATTCAAGGGGAAAAGGTTAAGAACAAGAGTCAATTGGTGCTGGTCGCATGATGATGTTCTTTGTCTCTGGATCAGCCGGTAACATGTTTTTGTAATAGTCATTGATTGGATAAACTGCAAAATATCAGCCAAAGTTGTGATTCAAGTTACCCTTAAAAAGTGAATATGTCCCTTGACTGCAGTTTCTTTTGAACTACAGGGCCTCCTGTGGCTGCAGGGAACAACATTTGATTTGCTAGCATTGTCAAAGATGGGCCACTTTTCGTAAACTAGAAAAAGGCGACTGCAATAATTTTGTTTGATTCAGGTCAACAGTGGTCCTGTTTCTGAGAGACTATCTGCCTTCAAAGACCACCTCTGAATCTCAAGATGTTACATTTTTGTTCATGTTCCAGTGAAATCTGTCTTCAAAGACCACCCCCTGGGGATAAACTGCAGTCTCTCAAGACAGGTGGTCGTTCATAAGGGGTGTAAATAATATGAAAAGTACTAAGCAAATTATGCTGAAAAGGTGGTCTTTCAAGACAGGTAGTCTCATTGGAGTGGTCTGTGAAGAGAGAGACTGCTGTATTTAACCCTTTCCCCCTTAAACGGGCTGCTATTCAAATGTCTGCTTCGGTGTTTTCAACTAATTTCAACAGTAATGGAAAACAATTTTGAGTGAGAATTGGAGATGAGCCCTATCAAGATCATTTGCTGCAGGTCAACAACTCTCCTTGGCATGATTTGGGCACTTAGTGCCCAACTCATGCCAAGGAAAGTTGTTGATGTAAGTGTGAATTCTAGCGGGAAAGGGTTAAGCCTGTGAGAGACCACAATTTGGTCATCCCTGGGGGTTGTCTTTGAAGACGGGTATAACAGTTGAATCCTGCTGTGTCACCAATGAGAATCTGGTTGAACAGCTTTCCTTGGCATGGAACAGCTACACACCCAGGCAAAGAAACCTGTTGACTCATTCTTGATTACCCCAGGATGTACTAATGGGTAGAAACAGCACAATATAGAGACTTGATGCACCTTCAAACATAAACAAAAAGATGTTTACTTTCTAAAGACAGTTAACACCGGGAAAATCTTTTCGAGAGGTCATCGCAAGGAAAACCACTCACAGAGACCATGTATTTGCCAAGCCCTTAGACGGTATTACCAAAGCATTCAAGAACCATTGTTAACCCTTACCAGACTGGATTAAAGATGGGTCACCTGCTTACCTTTGTATAGAAAGTCATTGACCTGGCAAATTTCATGAACAACAGAGTGTCCTTCAAATTGTTTTCTTGTAACAAATTACCACAGAAACCTGGAAGCAGATGGCATGTGATATCCAGGGACTTCTGGGTGGTTGAGTGTGAACAGAATAATTAAGACCGTTGCAAACAAAGTCTGAAGATTTACTGTTTACAGCATGTATGACCAATTGTCTGTCCACGGCAGAATCTTTAAGAGCAAAATAATTGGTGATTTTTATAGTTCACATCAAACTCCAATTTACCTCTGTTATTCCTTGACACTATTTTATGACCTGATTACATTTTTGTGACCTTGACCTCATTTTCAAGGTCACAGGACCCATAATTGCATGTGGAAAGCAGAGGGTATCCAGTCAGTGGGTGACAGCTGTTCTGGTTCTGGATGGCCACATTGCAACAACTGATTAACCCATGTGCAAGTCTACTTGGTCAAAAATTATGTTTTGTAGTATTGATAAACCAAGGGAATATTCAGCTGATTTATGCAAGAAATATTTGTGCATCATGATGTTCTGTTACTGTTTGAACTTTGAGGATAATGTGGATTTTGTTTGCTGATGCAAGAAATATTTTGTGCATGCATTTGCAGCAAAATGTTTGAAAAATATATCAAAAGCCTAATAAGCTGACAAGTGGCTTAGTGAACGTAAAAAAAAAAAGGAACCAGAAAACACACACACACAAAACCAATAGTTGTGGCAAATACATGTTATAAGCTGGGCATGAACTCTTACCACTGTGCAGTAACCCAGGAATTCCATAACAAGAGACCCATGTGCTTAATGCTCTGCTGACATTTAAGCTGATTACCATCACCAAAAATTCATGGCCTAAAATGCGTTTTCCTACATGACCCTGAGAAATTGATCAAGGCCATCCATCTGATGCAACAGCAAACTTCCACAATATTGAACACTAATTTGTGGTACATTTGGTATCATTCCCCTTATTTTTTTATCAACATACTGGATGTAGTGTCTTTTTCTTAAGTGCCTAATGAACATGAAAAAACAGGTCAAAGCTGCACAACATATTACAAAAATGTGACCATTGGCCTAATGCATATTCGGTGCAACTTTTGCAGTTCCATCTCAATTTATTATGTCATGGGTATCACAATAAAATCATTTCGTGATATGCATTCCCTCTGTGCCTTTGAGAAGGTAGGTCAAGGTCATCTATTTTATGCAATACTAAAATGTAAATTTTTAAGTTCCATCTCAATTTACAATGAAAATGATAAATTTGATATACATTTAATACCTATGATGCTAGTCCCACTTGGAACCACCACTGGCACCACCATGACCCCATCATAGACTTTTTTTTTCTGCATAATTTTCCTGTAATGGTATACTGATGCATGTGCACAAGTCCAGATGAATGACCATTACGAAAAAAATAATCATTTTCTGAAATGTATACCCTCTGTGACCTTAAAGTAGGTCAAGGTCACCTATATTATGCAACATTGAACTTCCATATATGATACGCATTTGCGGTACATTTGCCATTGGTAGCCTTCTTTCTCACAATGCAGAATTTAGTGTCCATTACCATGTCCTTACTGACTTTGAAAATTAGGGCAAGGTCATTCAAAACATTACAAAATTTTATTATAGGCCCACTGCATAATTGATGCAGATTTAGAAGCTGCATCTCAAGTCATAATTGAAAAACTGAATTTGATGTACTCTTTGCACCTGTAATGCTAGTTCCACGTCGTACCTCCTATGGTGGCACCATAACTCCAAACATCATAGACTTTTGTCTGTGTGATGTTTCTTTACTGGTTTATTGATACATTTGCACAAGTTCAGATATTATGACCATAACAAAAATATTTTCTGAAATGTATTCCCTCCATGACCTTGAGGAAGTAGGTCAAGATCATCCATATTATGCAACATAAAAATTCTACATATGATACACCTTTATGGTACTTTTTTTTTTATCAGTAGCCTCATTCTTTATCATACTGAATTTAATCTGTTTTCAACACCTTTTGGTCCTTATCTTGCATAATACTGTAGGTGGTGCCACCAAATTTCAACACCGTTTTGTCTCTATGCCTACAAAGTTTCATAATGACTCAAACAACTTGGAAAACAGCATTCTCAACATATTTACATTTTGGTCTCAATATTACATATTATTATGGGTGGCACCACTACCGGTAATATCAAACTCGACCCAGATTTTCATACACTTGATAAGTCCTGAAAGTTGCATAGGTGTAGACCATAAATTGCTTTATTTCTGCATGTTTAAATTTTCACAGTTTTTGTATTTTTGACATTTCACTGCTTCATTTCACTGTTGTGCTATTGTGGACATGATTCTTTTTCAAACAATTTTGAAATATTATTTCACCATGTTTTTAGTTTTACAGTTTTGTGCCATCAGCAAAATCAGAGAGAGTAAGCTCACGAGCAAAAGTTGACAGAAGGACAGACAGATCAGTGATGACATAAGCTCTGTGACCTAGCTATGGTCATCACAGCCAAAAAGGTTATACAGGTATTGGTTTATCCAGCATTACAGGCATACCATGGATTAACCCTAGTTCCAATTCATGCTTCACACTGCCTGCATGTAAACTGCCATCTGGTGTTTATGTTTCTTTTTAAATTTCTCCAGAGGTTCCCATATTCATGTGAAATATTCCTATACTTGTGCATGTGTACCTTTTGTGGATTTATTTCCCTTTTTGTTTTCACATATTTTGTTTTTTGCTGTGAAGCGACCTGCAATGAACCTCAACACCTGCAGCGGGCGCCTCACCGAGTTAGTCTAGACAGGCAAACTTTATGTAGAACTGAAAATAGAATTTCCCACAGTTCATATTGAAAATTATCGAACATGGAGACAGTTTCAATAAGGCGTGAAAAATGCAAACACACTGGTAAAAATTAACGCAGGGAATAACTGAGTTGGCGATAACACATGTACGCAGGTTAAAGCTACATCTTGTATACATAAATTCACCTGTGGGCTTTAGAGAACAAAGCCTCTTGCATTAGCCAGAGTGACCAGCAGTGCATGTAATTATCATTGTTTCTGATGTTTGTAATTACAAGCTGCCTTTGTGCCAGATATTTTAGGAGCGTGCATCTCTTGCCAGTGTTTTGTGGAACAGCTGTGACCAGTAAGCAACAGTCAACCTGCACAAGCATATGGCATTGTCAGTAACTATTATCAGTCAGTTCCTGCAGTAAAAAGATAAGTGCAAAAGGCTTTTGTGCATGGATATACATGTATATGAATATTATGCTTGAAGTTCACAAAGCCCTGTTTATAACAGAATATGCTGTTTTCCCTGCAGTTATAGTATGTAAATTTACTTCATTTAACCATATGTTTATTTTCTGCATTTTGATGGTTCAGAGGTATGGAAATAAACACTGAAAAAAAAGTATTTAGGGGGTTTATAAGAATTCGGGGGGGGGGGGACGAAACATATACTTGAGATGCCAAAAAGTGAAATCAGTACATTCATCATACTTGCCCTATAAGGACCACTGTGGCACAAATGCTTTCTTTATCAGGCAGCCTAAAGTAGCATTTCTCTAATGTTTGTGCTTAAAAGAATATAACAATGTGAAATGGTAAAGAAGTCAAATAGCATGTAAAAACACACAGTACTGATTCATGTTTTAATGGATTCTGGACTGCAGGGTAGATAGTATGACTTCTACCCTTATTAAGACCAGAGACTATTAGCTCACAAAAGCCTCCTCTTGGACATCATAACAAAATTTGTGTGTTAAACTCCTAGTATGCAACCTTATATGGCAATACTAAAAGGACAGGCATTGGTCAGTGGTTCTGGCATTGCCTGGCAAGTCATGCTGCAGCTGCAGCTTGACTTGCTAGGCAGTGCCAGAACCACTGACTTAACCCTTAAAGCGCTGATTTAAGATTGAGTCAACAGCATTCCTGGGGGCACTTTGCCCGCATTGCGCAAAGTGCCCCCAGGAATGCTGTTGACTAAGACTACTTTTTGCTTTAGACCAGGCTTGCTGGTATTTGAATAAAAGGTATCTTCATCAGGAACTTGAATTTTTTAACCATTCTATGTTTAACAGTAATGGGAAAAGGACTGTAGCTGTGATTAGCACTTTAAGGGTTAAGACTATAAGCATGCTGGTAGTTGAATGTAAGCTCTTTTGATGATGAATTTAAATATGCAATTGTTGTCTTAAATCTAGGTAAATATACAGAAAAATCAGGGACTGGTATGGAATGAGTTAAATAGAAATATGCTTTTCAGTACTGGGAGATTCATTTTGGGCTTGATTCAGCTGCAGAGAAGAGCCCCTGCAGACAGAAAACTACCAGATACCAATTGGCAAAGTAAATGGTACCTTGAAGACAAAATGACAGGTATCAGATACCTATGAGGGAAGTATTAACCCATGCAAAGACAAAGAATATTACTTGTGATGGGAAATAATGAAGACCTGGACAAGAAAGTCTTGATGTGGTTTTGAGCTGCATGAGACCAGAATATCCTGGTGAAAGGGTTTGATCACCAGAGTATCCTTGTGACAGGCTTGATCATCAGAATATCCTAGTGACAGGCTTGATCATCAGAAAGTGACATGCTTGATCATCAGAATATCCTAGTGACAGGCTTGATCATCAGAATAGCCTAGTGATAGGCTTGATCATCAGAATAGCCTAGTGACAGGCTTGATCAGGCTTGATCATCCAGAGAAAGACTTGAGTTTGCAGCAAGTCACAATGCTCCAGATTTTCAACGGCTGGGTGGATATGTTTTAGTGCATGAACTTACTAGTTTTCAGAAAGTTTTGTGGTTTAATGATAGTGCATTGCGTAGAGACAGAAATCACAAGTACACATAATAGTAAAATATCTTTTGAAGCTGATGGATGACTGCTTGGCTGACAATAATGATCAAATGCAGAAGAGATTGGGTGGCTTAACAGACCATGCATTTCCCAACAAAGCTTACCTAGGGAGAGCTGCGAGTCCACATGGGGTGAACAGTTCTGAAGGGTAGATCACAATATTGTGTTGTTTCAAAGTGTCTGGCACAGACAGTATACATGTGATATAGGTCTCTGATTATTGAAAAGAGCCAGAAACCAATGTGTTTCAAATGTGGATGCATGTAGCCTGGAGACAGAAAAGCTTGAATGAATCACACCCACTCTGTTCAAAGTTTGGCTCAGCAATTTTGCATTATCACTGAATCCTTGCATGTATACTTGTACAGGCATGTTGCAATTTGCCACTTGCTACAAAAAAGGAAGGCAACCAGTTTTACGTGCTGGTGAGTGATACTAAGATGTAATAATATGAGAGAGAGAGAGAGAGAGAGAGAGAGAGAGAGAGAGAGAGAGAGACGGAGAGAGAGAGAAGAGAGAGAGGAGACGAGAGAGAGAGAGAGAGAGAGAGAGAGAGAGAGAAGAGAGAGGAGAGAGAGAGAGGAGAGAGAGAGAGAGAGAGAGAGGAGAGAAGAGGACCGAGAGAGAAGGAGAGAGAGAGAGAGAGAGAGAGAGAGATGCCCATGTCATTATATCTTCCCTGTAGCTTTGTTATCTTTGTTGGGATTCACTGATATCCATGTGCATTTTAAAGGATCCATATCATGATATTGTTGCAAATTAAGTTTTCATTGAGTGACATTTTTGAGCAGAAGTTGAAAATAGCAAAATACAACACACACACCACACCAAACACACACACACACACAAACAAAAACCTCCCCCCCCCCAAAAAAAGGAAAAAAAGAAAAATGCAGTACCACCTGTTGAACAAATTAACGTCTCGGGGTCCCTGGAAGTGTCCCTATATAACTCCAAGGCAATTGGCTTTGCAGTTTTGTAGAAGATTTTTTAATAGTCTGTTCAAATTGGAACAAAAACAAAAATTCATTGAAAATATGAAAAAAAAAAAAAAAAAAACCACTGGAACACGACCATTTGATCAAACTTGATAGAGACCCATCCAAGGTATATTCCCACCAAGTTAGAAGTGAATCTGGTTGATGGTTTTAGAGAGGAAGAAAAAGCGAATTTCTTATTGTAATCTCCAATGACTTAGATAGTAATCAATAGGAATACATGCATTAACTGACAGGGACCTGAGTTAAAAAATTTGTTAAAAATCAGGGATCCAGAGTATCACCACCTAGTGAATAACTTTGTTTAACCCTCCCACAAGCTACCTACACTTCCACCAAGTTTCAGATAAACCTGAGTGACAGTTTTGTGGAAGAAGTTAAAAATAGCCCTAACACACAGAAATTTATTATTCTAGACATACCTTCAACGCAAAGCATTGACTAACGGGTCTGTCTGGAAAAAATGCTGTCATTTGCTCAAATTAGGTTACGGTGACACCAAAATCTAATTAGTTCATCTTGACATGCTAGATAAGCATAATGCCAAATTTGAGCAAGAAACATTGGGGCATTCTGGAGATATATTGTGGTAACGAGCTGTAACGAGCCGTAACAAGCATGTAATTAGGCTACCATTTGCTCAAATTAGGTCATGGTGACACCAAAGTCTAATTAGTTCATCTTGACATGCTAGATAAGCATAATGCCAAATTTGAGCAAGAAACATTGGGGCATTCTGGAGATATATTGTGGTAACGAGCTGTAACGAGCCGTAACAAGCATGTAATTAGGCTACCATTTGCTCAAATTAGGTCATGGTGACACCAAAGTCTAATTAGTTCATTTTGCCAGGTAAGATAAGCATATTGCCAAATTTGTGCAAAATACATAGAGGCATTCTATAGATACCATGGTAATGAGAATGTACACATCCAGATGGGTCCCCCCATGGGACAGGCCCTTTAAAAAAAAAGAAAAGGGGAGTTCCCTGAAGTAATTGGCTTGGCAGTTTTGGAGGCGACTTTAAGACTTTTCAAAATTTGGCCAAAACTGAACAAAAAATTCAAGGTACATTCCCACCAAGTTTGAATTAACTCATTCCACCCTGATGACGCTTTTTCCCGCTAATATCTAATTGTCGTCTGCTAATTGTATTTTACTAATTTAGGGATTATTTTTCAATATTTTGGATGAAACTTGCATGGAAGATCATTCCAAATTATATGCCCATGGTCAACAGCTTTCCTTGGCGCGCTCTGGGCGCAATGCGCCCAGAGCGCAACAAGGAAAGCTGTTGACTCAGTCTTCTATCAGGGTGGAATGAGTTAAATCTGGCCGTCAGTTTTGGAGAAGAGGTTGAAAATGTGAATTGTGGATGACGCCGGACAGGTGGACAACAGATGGCCAACCACGACATAACCTCAACTGACTGACAAGTCAGCTGAGCTAAAAATGGACCCTTCATGTAATTTTCACATTTTTCTTTTGTGTTAGTCATAAAGACCTGGGCATTTTATGCCAAGCAATCACATAAATTATACAAAGTACAGTAAACTATAGAATCAAGAAGCAACATGTGTGGAAAAAGCTGATAAAAAAAATAATAAAATGGATATAATCAAAAGAGTAGAACCTATTTATGTTTTTTTTTTCTTTCTGTTTTTTTTTTTTTTTTAATATCATCTCATTCCTTCAACAGACTTATAAACCTTTTAAAAAAAAGTGTAAAATATGAGCCAAAAAAGGGTAAAACTCTCTGAAAAGGCATACAATATTAAGTTTACGCTGTATGACAGTGATTTCCAACTGAAAATGAGATTTTCTTGGACTTTTTTATGTGTCTTAGATTACATTTGTTAAAGAATGTTTTAAAATATAACCATAGGATTTTTGCTTTATAAATCAATCAAAATAGAAACTGTATTGCAAGAAATTCCATTGTGAATTTCCATAGGTGTCACAACACTGTGCTTTTGGTAAGCATTTCACCATTATAATTTTGTTCATTTTGTATACAATATACCTATATTAAGTGCTTGAAGGTATATATTGTTGAGACGACACCAAAAAAAAATCTTTAATTTTCGGATAAAACGTACAGGTGTACAATAGAGCTGAAAAGTGCACATTGTAAGACTAAATATTACAAGTAGGCAGGTCTGATTCATGCTTGAGCATTTATTATGGTGTTCCAATGTTGCAGATGGTGTTGAAATGCAGGAAAATGGAGAATTGAACCAACAAATACAATCACCTTTCTTAAAAAGACAATGTGGTCTTTCACAGGAGGTGGCCTTTATGGCAAGCATCGCAGTCTTCGGTGAGCTGTACAAATGGATATACATACTCCATGTATATGTTCAATGCTATTGTTTGCTTTGTACATTCATTATTTGAGCCTGTTTTCATTCACAGACCATGAGTAATGTAATTTCATATGGAGCTTTGTGCCATGGTGTCCATTTAATTTGTGCTGATTCATTTTACCTAGCAAAAGACTATTAAGAATCAAGTTTCCTCATATTATAACTGGGATCAGTCCAACCGCTATATTATAGTTTGTACTTTATGGGCTAAGTTTCATACTGTGAATGTGATATTCTGCTTGCATTATCACTGAATCCTTGCATGTATACTTGTACAGGCATGTTGCAATTTGCCACTTGATACAAAAAAGGAAGGCAACCAGTTTTATGTACTGGTGAGTGATACTAAGATACTAAGATATGATAATCGAGAGAGAGAGAGAGAGAGAGAGATATGCCCATGTCATTTTCTTCCCTGTAGCTAGAGAGAGAGAGAGAGAGAGAGAGAGAGAGAGAGAGAGAGAGAGAGAGAGAGAGAGAGAGAGAGAGAGAGAGAGAGAGAGAGAGAGAGAGAGAGAGAGAGAGAGAGAGAGATGCCCATGTCATTATCTTCCCTGTAGCTTTGTTATCTTTGTTGGGATTCACTGACATCCATGTACATTTACCAGACCCACATCATGATATTGTTGCAATTAAGTTTTCATTGTGAACTTGATGCACCTATTGTACAATTATTTTAATTGCAACCTAAGAATCTTATCATTTGTATTTGTCAGCACAATTTTAACAACAAAGGATAAAATACATGCAGAAATGTGAATGGTGGGTCAGCCTGACAGGCCGAATGATGGGCAGCCGAATGGTGCTGCCATCTATTGATTGCTTTTGTAATTAATGGCATGCACTGCTCCAACCAAAAATGTATGAGCTATCTAAATATAATCATAAGGGTTTTGTGTGTGTGTGTGTGTGTGTGTGTGTGTGTGTGTGTGTGTGCGCGTGTATGTGTGTGTGTGTTTGTGTGTGTGCGCGTATGTGTGTGTGTGTGTGTGTGTGCATGTGTGTGTGTGTGTGTGTGTGTGTGTGTGTGTGTGTGTGTGTGTGTGTGTGTGTTTTGTTATTATGTAGAACCCTATGGATGACTGGGACTCTTTCTAGAAACTTCTATTTGAGGCTTTGCGATACTAGTGCTTCATTAATTCGAAAAGTTGCTTTCCCAACATTTTTTTTTCTTCACTACATGTGATTTTACGGTACTGGGTATTTTATCATTCATCAAATAGAATTGGCTCTCGTTGCATGCAAACAAGTTTAAACTAGAATGCTGAGATCGATGGCATATAGATATGTTTGTTACAGTAACAATCTTTACAGTGTAAAGGCATGCACCAGTTTCGTCAAAGGAATGTGAAGTAAGGAACATACTGGAAGTGAGTAAATCTTGTAAATGAATGCCAATTTTCTTCACTATCGAACATGTATCTGAACAACCTTAACCCTTAAAGTGCTAATCACTGCTATAGTTGCTTTCTCATTACCGTTAAGCATCTGATGGTTAAAAGATTAAAATTCCTCATGAAGTACCTTTCTATTCTTGATACTCCTTCTCAGTAATTTCGATAGCAGATCAAATAGAATTTGCAGACCCCACAGTCAATGACAGGTGTATACAAGATCAGCTCAACAGTAAATCTATTGATGTCCCCGTAAAGTTCAACCGTAGGTGAAGATTGAAATGACATCTCCATATGTGCAGTACTTGTCAAGATAACCACAATTTAAAGTGACCCTGACAAGAATCATCTATTGACATAAATGCTATGCTTTTTGTTTACATATATTTATTTGGTGCACTCCTGTCAATAACATATCGGTAGAAGTTGGACAGACATCTCTTACGTATTGTGTATAGTGTATTCAAACCAATACCTAAGTGGAACTGGCCTGATGATCAGACGCACTGTAAAAGGCAATGTAAGGGAGATACCAGGCACCCATTGCACCTTATGGTGGCAAATTGTGGTGAGTATTTTGCATGAATGATCTAAATAGGGAAAATTTTCACCAACTTTGTGTCAAACCTGCTTCTGAAAATTCTCATATTGCTTTTTGCAAATATGCACTTGGTGCACAAAGAAAAGCTTCTACAATGTTGCTGTCATGGTTGATTGAGCTGTGAAACTTTCCCATAACAACTGAGTCAATATGTATGTCTGTGAAGTATTGGATATAGTCAAACTGTCATCAGGACCCCTAAAGTTAGGAGTGTATAAAACAATACCACAAAACTACATATTATTGAATGCAGACAAGTGTTTGGCTAAGTATATCACAGAAGTTCTGGATTCTGTTGGATTCTTAGTCTTGTATGTGTTGTTCCTGCACACTTAGGCAAAACCTCGTGTAAGGCTAACAAAGTTACAAGCACAGATGTTTTTCTGACATTTTACACCACACAAAGCTATGCAACTAGATATGGTTAGCCAACGCAGGCCTAAGGTGTTGTATCGTGCACGCATAAACTGATTTAATGCATGCTATATTAATCAATTGGAAAGTTGCAATTGAACCATGTATTATCCATTTATTGCAGACTTCAATGTATTTAAATGTAATGTGCACAATAAATATGTTTTTAATCACACTACAGTTTCACTAGTTTTACCATGCTTAAAATGAATGTTTGGACAAAGCGGTCATAACTTTCTTTTACCAGTGCACATAAGATGATCAAATGTGTGCATCACATGATTAATGCATGCTAACAATCATCCAATAGGAAAGCTGCTTATGAAGCATGCATAAAATGATTTCAAATTGAAAATCAATTTGTCCCTCTCTCTATACATGTATATATACATGTATGTGTATGCACATATATATATATATATATATATATATATATATATATATATATATATATATATATATGTATGTATGTATGTATGTATGTATGCATGTGTGCGTGTAGCCACCTGTGGAGTTTCAACAATAAAGCCTGTTGCACTATTAGATTGTACAGTAATCATGCAGGTATAATTACCATAGTTTGTGATGTTTGTAACTGTAAGCTATAACTTTGTGTTGGATATTTCAGAAGCATGCATCTCTTGCTGGTGTTCAGTTGAACAGCTGGGACCAGCTACACTGACATGCTGCCTGCATACATGTACCACATTGTCAGTACCAATTAGTCTTTCTGTAACATCTCTTTTGTATTGATAACATGTGGATGAGAGTTGACCTTGGATACCATGTCAATGAAACTATTTGTGTATACAAGTATGCAATATAGTTGTGTGTGTATCATGTATAATTTAGGCCTTAATATTGAAATGGATTATGTCTGACATCCAAAGAAGAGGCCAATGAGCCTAATTAAGCTTGCTGACATACAATTTGATGACCATGCATCACCAAGAATCCATTCCTGAAAACCGTTCTCTCCATGACCCTGAGCAATTAGTCAGTCATCATATGATGCAGCATCAAACTTCCACATGAATATATTCGTGATACATTTGGTGTCATTCCCCTCATTCTTTATCAACATACTGAATTACGTTTCCTTTTCTTAAGTGCTAAATGACCTTGTAAAAAAAAGGTCATGTTCACATAACATATTACAAAATTTGACTTAGGCCAAATGCATATTTGGTGTAAGTTTTGCAATTTTATCACAATTTATTATGTCATTGACATCACAATAAAATAATTTCCTTATATGCATGATTTCCTCTGTGACCTTGAGAAAGCAGGTAACTGTCACCCACATTATGCAATATTGAACTTCCATATATGACACATATTTATGGTACATTTGGCATTGTTAGCCTTGGAATTTCTCAACATATAAAATTTAGTGTCCTTTAGCACATCCTTAATGACCTTGAAAAATAGGTCAAGATCACCAAATATTATACGAAATTTGGCTTAACATATATTTGATGGCGCAACATATATTTGAGGTAAATTTAGAATTTCCATCTCAATAGTAATGATAATAATAATAATAATAAGAAGAAGAAGAAGAAGAAGAAGAAGAAGAAGAAGAAGAAATTTAACATACTTTTACTACCTGTGATGCCAGCTCCACTTTATATCACCAGTGCTGCCACCATGACTGCACACATCCTAGACTTTTGTCTGTATAATATGCCTATAACGGTATCTATATCTGTATGCACAAGTTCAGATATAATAACCATACCCCCCCCCAAAAAAAAATATATATATATATTTCCTAAAGTGTTTTCTTTCCATGACCTTGAGAAAATAGGTTAAGGTCACCCACATTATGCAATATCAAACTTCCGTAATGATACACATTTATGGCACATTTGGTATTGGTCGCCTTCTCAATTCTGAAAATTCATGCAGAATTCAGCGTCCTTTACTACATCCTTAATGACCTTGAAAATTAGGTCAAGGTCAACTGAAATTAGTCAAAATGTAACCATTGGCTTAAGGTATATTTAGTGTAAATTTTCAAGTGCCATCTCAATTCATAAGCAATGTAAAGAGTTTAATGTTTAATACCTAGGATGCTAGTTTCACTTAGTACCACCAGTGGCCCCACCATGACTCCACTTCATAGACTTTCGTCTGCATAATATTCCTGTACCGGTACCTATATTGATACATATGCAAAAGTTCAGTTAAAAAAAAAGTCTTAATTGTATTTGTGTCTTTTTGCCCAGAACCACTTCCTAGTAGTTATTACCCTATTCTGCAGTCCGAACTCTTTACTCTCCATAAGCTACCTGATCGATGTTCCCACCAAGTTTCATGATGATTCATGAAAACTTCATTCTACAGAAATTCATATTTTGGCTCAAACATCACATAATATTATAGGTGGCACCACAAATATTACACTGGACCTAGATTTTCATACTCTCTAGAAGTTCTGAAAGTTCAGTGCAGCTTACATGAAAACTGTTGACGCCATATTCACAAGCAAAAGTTTACAGATGGACTAAAGGACAGACAGACATGAGTGATCACATACACTCTGTGACCTATGGTCAGCAGAACCAGAAATAGCAAGTCCTACCGTGGGGAAGACAATGTTCAGTTTGTTTTTCTTTTCTGGTTGGATGGAGACTCTCAGACACAAGTATATCTCAGGTATCAATGTGGTGCATAAGAAAACAATTAAGCTACATTTATGGGTGGACATCAAAATAAATATTTTCATTAAATATGATTGGATAATGTGCATCACATGATGACTTGTTAATCAGTGATATCCCCCATATTTCCAATGGACAACGTCTTACTACGTGAGCATGTCACTGCAGCAGACATGTGACTGTAACAGACTTATGCATGTATAACAAGGTAATATCATGCCTTCGCATGACAAGAATTTTTTTTTTACTGTGAATTAGTGTATGTGCTGTCCATGTATATAGGTCAAATAGGTCAGCATTTACCGAAGTTTTGTCAATAAAATCTTTACTTATCTTTGAATGACATCCACTGGAATCCAGCTAGTGATTTTCCAATTTGGATCAAGTTATTGGAAGGCAACACTGAAACGTCACTGCTTCATCATTTCTTATGCAATAATTTCAGGCATCAGTAAACAAAAGCAGTACCCACATGAATCTATGTAATAAAGTAAGTTTTATACATAAGCCCTTACCTGTCATGCTATGTTAATCTTATAGGCAGATGTCAAATCAGATATTTTGCTTCACTTAACAAAGAAATGATGTATTGAGTTAGTCAATAACAGAGGGTGGGAAAGGGGTTTCCCGTACTAGCGTACTGGGGCTTTTAATTTACCGTACTGGAAGCCCTCTTATTTTACGTACTATGTACTATCCAAAATTTTGAAAGATTTTTATTTTCCGTAATGTGTACTCTAGAAAAATAATTACCTTTACCAGCGTACTGAAACCCCCCCCCCCTTACCCCCTTCAATAACAGTTCATAGTGGAGGTATTGAAGCAAACATCCCGAGATGTGTCATATTGCAGTTCATCAATACTAACAACTGGGTAACTTTTGTTTGTATAGATCCAGATGTCGCCAGCTCCAGTCCATGTGCACTCACCAGAAATCCTCTTCTTGGTATAATGCCTGAGCTCTCTGAGTGCCAAGTTTTGGACTGAGTCAACAGCTTTCCTCAGCAGGCTTTGGGTGCATTGCTAAAGGGAAGCTGTTGACTCTGACCAGTATAATCTCTGGAGTTATAGGTATACTGGTACTTGAATGAAAGGTCTTTTCACAAGAAATATTGTTGTGTGCCTACCTGTTAAGATATTGCAGTACTAGTTTATTTTCTATAAATTTTTCATTTTGTTTTCCTCCTGTGGGGTATCTGTGTAGAGGGTGGGAAAAGGGTTTCCCATACTGGCGTACTGGTTTTTTTTTTTGTTTACAGGACTGGCGTACTGGAAGCCCTATTATTTTGCGTACTTCGTACTATCCAAAATTTTGAAAGGTTTTTATTTTCCGTACTGCATACTCTAGAAAAATAATTGCCTGTACCAGCATACTGAACCCCCCCCCCCTTACCCCCCTTCTGTGTACAGTCAGTGCAATAAGGGTTAGCAGAAGTATGTGGCTGTATGTTTTGACCTGTCTCTCATCTCATCAAAAGTTATTAAGAGCCCATCCAGGCTTCCTTCTTCCTCCCTGTGGTGCAGGGTGATGTAGCCCCTCCTCTCAATGATACCTCTGTGAGGAGAGATATTCATGACAGTAGCGCTGTGTGTGGACCCTGTCCAGCACTGGGGATGGATCTCCACACACTAGCTCTTTGTGAGGAGATCTATTGTGGTGGAGTTCTACTCAGTGCAGTTACTCCTATTGTTGTGGAGTTTTGCTCCTATTGTGGTGCAGTTACACCCTTTGTAGTGCATGTGCACTTTTCCTCACTTTGTGTGTATTAAAATTAAGCTCCAGGTTTTCCTATATAAGTAGCCCTTGTCCTGGGGTTGAGGAAAAAAGTCTGTCTATAGAGCTGACATAGTACAAGCATTGACACAGCACACTGTGAAGTGTAGTTAAAGCTGTGTTGTCAAATGATGATATTTACATTCAATCGAAGTTTTAACATTGCAAGTATAGGAGAGAGCCTGGTGTGTTATGAGACCATAACACATGAGCCTTGTGTGTTATGGGACCATAACACATGTGTCCCGCCAACATTCCAATAAGCCACGCCCACCTGGGTTTCTGGAACCTAACACTTGAACAAGCTGGGCAAATCAGTTTCTGGTCGTTTATTTTAATTCTATGTATTACATTTGTAAATTTTGTGTAATTGACCAGAAAAATTAAGAGGGAAATGTAAATATAAGCAATGAGGGTCGCTTTTGTGTGTGTTATGGCATAATGATGCGCGTGATTGAAGTCGACATCCTGGGCGAGGCGCACCTGCGTGCGCCACGCCCACGATGTCAGCTTCAATCAAAAGGAAAAAAAAGAAAAAGAAAGAAAAAAATTGCAAGATTTGCCCATTTTTAGTGTTGATCATGTTGGCATGTCAGTTCATTTGACAGCAACACTTATTTACCATGATAATGAAATTATAAACTTGGTAATCTGCTGGTACCCAACACTTTAAGAGTACTATGACTGTCATGTGCTCAGCTGACCTTGCATGTACAGACTAAAGTGGCCTTATAACCTGACAGATTAGGTCAAGGTTACCGATGTACAGCCTCAATTTAGCCATTGCAGAGGACGATACTTGAGTGTAATTTAAGAATCTTACCTCAAAGAGTTCTGCTGTTTTCCAAATGAAGAACAAAATTGACCCTGTGACCTTATGAATTAGGTAAAGGTTATGTACATGTACAGTCTCCATCTGCCCTTATAGCGGACCATCACTGTGTACAATATTTGAGTTCCAGCTCAAGTACTATATTATCCCTCGCTCACCCACCCACCCACCCACCCACCCCCACATTCTTCTGGCACAATAGTTTTGAAATAGTGGAAAATTAAACATATTTTGTGATTAAATACCAGTTGGTACAGCTACACTGTTCCAAATTTAGGTCTTCAATTGGAGCTAATTTTAATTAAATTTTCTAAGCACTCCATGTGCTTAAAAGAGGTAATACAGTACTTAGTTCTAAAATGTCGAGTAAATAGTATTCAGTAAAGCAGCCATGTGACTTTGGAAGTTAGGTCCAGGTCATCCATGTTAAAGCATCAATCTGGCCCTTACAAGGGCTATCATCCTATCAAATGTCAAAGTTCTAGTTTAAATAATTCTTGATGTATTGCTTGACATTTAACCCCCCCCCCCCCGTGAATTAAGACTGAGTCAACAGATTTCCTTGGCATGGGTTGGTTGGGCACCTAGTACCCGACCAACCTAGTGCCCAACCCATGTCAAGATAAGCTGTTGACCTGTGGCATGTTATCTTGATTGGTCTCATGTACAATTCTCCATCAAACTGTTTTTCATTACTGTTGTAATTAGCTGAAAATACTGAAGCAGACGACATTTGACCACCAGCTGGTTTTGGCCAGTTTAAGGTGGAAAGGGATCATTTGCTAGAGAGCCCTTTGACTGTTGGGAATTGGATCAAGTTCAGCCATGTGTAGTTTCAACCTGGATGCCTATAAAGGACTATCACTGTGTGCAATTTCAGTTCAACTAGTCCTTGACCTACCATGCTCAAATAAAATTTACAAAAATTACCGGTCACCTGGAGGATTATGTCAAAGTCAACCAAATACAATTCCAACTTGGTTCATATAGAAGACCATCATCATGCCAAATTTCACAGACCCAGCTTAAACAGATATATAGATATTATCCACAAAAGCATATACATTGAAATTATTAAACAGGAGAACTGAGTGGCCAATATAGTACAAATTAATTCATGTTAAGTTGCTGCAGCTGATTGCAGATTCACCCAAGGTACATCACCACCAAGTCTGAAGTGCATCTGGCTGACAGTTTAAGAGAAAAAGCTAAACATGTTAATTGCTATGGCAATCTTCATTGACTTACACAGCAACAAATGGGAATTACAAATATACTAGAAAAATTTGATTTGCTTGTCAGCAAATCAGTCTGTGTGCCTAGACCACGTTTACAGATTGCCCATTCAGTATCTATTTAACTCCTGCAATATTTTTATCATGAGGCTATGTCAATAGCCTATAAATTGAAGTTCCAAAGGCACCTCCATCTATTGTAGTTTTGAATCTATTCAAAGATTTAAATTTTGTGTATTTGCATAAATCAAACTGCTACAACTTTGTTTCATGGTTCATTGGATGCAGCTATCCCACAAATCTATCAATTGACGTTTGAATGACACCCGAGTCTATAATAGTTTTGAAGTTATTCAAGAATTAAGTTTTGTGCAACCTGTAAATTGAAGTGGGAATGACGCCTTTATCTATGAAAGTTTCGAAGTTATTAAAGACAACTTTGGTTCATGGTTGATTGGATGTGGCCATGTCACAAACGTATCAATTGAAGTGGGAATGGCACCTCTATCTGTAATAGTTTTGAGAAATATTTTCAACTTTTAAATGTTTGAAGTACTCCTAATTAGCATAATTCAAAATGCTACAGATTTTGTTCACTGTCCATCAGATTGGCAGGAATTACAAACCTGTATGTACTACAGTAGTCCCTCCTTTGAAAGACCACTCCTTTGGGAGACCACCTCCTTCCTATAGTACTTTTCATGTTATTCATACCTCCTTTGAGGGACCACCTGCTTTATTTGACCACCTTTTTGATGGCACTAGGGGTGGTCTCTCAAAGGAGGGACTACTGTACTTCAAATTTTGTGTCTATCTGTAGTAGCTTGAAAGACATGGAGCTTTTAAAATTTTAATTGTGCCGAATTTCCAAATTTTCTTAACATTATGACTGTTCAAAAAAATATGCAAAACTTCAGTGCTAGGTCTATTACCATGCAAAGTTTTGTACTTTTCAAAACAACAGTGTCCAAGAAAAACTGATCACAAAATTTGACACGGAAATAAATGTTAATAAATTATTTTAAAAAATATCAGCAACATCCCGCCTGCTCACATAGACAAGTGCCCATGTGTAGCTACAATTTGTGTCCAACATGATCATTGGATGATAATTGGCCGAGTTATGGCTAGATGAAAATTTCAAACGACAACAAGACCTTGACCTTTGACCTCTGGAGGTCACATATACATTACAAAAATGTTTTCGAAATGGAAGCACAGAGAGAAAGTACTGCATAAAGCTAGAAAGACTCTTAAAAAGACAAAAGAAAAGGTCAGTGAGGATTTCAGTGAAAAGGTCAGAGATATAAGACGCAAGCTGATCCCTCACATGACTTCTCAAGGAGAGAAAGCCAGGCAGGAGAATAAAGACATTCGCATCTATCTGAGATACGACAAACTGACAGTTGGTCGAGATGTATATGTGTATGACTTTGAGCATGAGGATGTCAAAAAATTAAATGGGTGAACAGCCACAGATCTCAGGGTTTAAGGAGAAACAATCTAAAACTCTTAAGCTGGAATGTAGCTGGCAAAAAAACTTTGTTATCTGGGCATGTTGACAGGATCAAGAATTTTCTGCTTCAGTTTGACATTGTCTCATTGTCTGAGACTTGGGCATCTTCAAAGGAGGACTTTATGGATTTGTTACCAGGATACACTGCTTTCAGAAGTTCTCACCACGTACAGCTCATTATGGGAGAAACCCAGGCGGTATTCTGACTTTTGTTAAGAATGAGATATTAGATGGAGTTCATGAAATAAATCATGATACTGAAATAGCAACATTTATCAAGCTTGACAAATCTTTCTTTAATTTACCACATGACATTATACTTGGCAGTGTTTTCTTACCGCCTGAAGGATCTACAACTTACGAAAGACTGGAAGAAAAGAACGGAGTTCAACTCCTTGAAGATATTTTAAATGTTATTATGGTAATTCATGAAAATTCAGAGCTAAAGCTAATAGGTGATTTTAATGCCAGAAACAAGAAAATACCAGATTATATTGTAGATGATTCAATTGATAATATGCCTATTGGTGAGTGGTATAGGTCAGACACTTTTGTTAAACCCAGAGTTTCTTGTGACACCGGAGAAATCAACACTTTTGGTCGTGCTCTCATTGACCTATGTTGTTTGTTTGATGTACATTTTCTGAATGGAAGATCTGGAAATGATGTCGATGGCAACTTCACTTGTATAAAGCATAATGGTTGCAGTGTGATTGATTACATGTTGACTTCATCAGCAATATTTGATTACATAACACACTTTGAAGTTGTTCCTTTTACTAGTTCTTCAGATCATCTTCCTGGCTTTAGCTTGTACATTATCTTGTAACTGGTCTTCATATGATAGTTTCAATGATCTACAAAAGCCTGTAAAGTTTACGGACGATGTTATTTTCACCGTACGGTGAGAATAGCGTTGGGTCTATTTTCACCGTGCGGTGAGAATAGCGTTTGGAAGGAGTTTTGTCTATTTTCACCGTGCGGTGAGGATAGAGTTTTGTCTATTTTCACCGTACGGTGAGGATAGGGCTTGGTCTATTTTCACCGCATGGTGATGATGGTACAGTTTGGTATATTTTCACGGTGAGGATAGAGGCGGCTCTATTTTCATTTTCTCGAAATTGAATTAGAGCCTTTTCGGAAATTCATGGTTATGGCTTGTGACATAGAACTGAGGCAATTAAAATTGGAGAAAAATGCTTACTTTAGGGCGATAGCTAGCTTTATAGTATAGTCAATAGGAAACGGGGCCAAAGCAAAGTGCCCAGTTCGGGAGGGTGTACTGTAAGGCAATTTCCTTGGCACCGTGACAGCATAAGCCATCAAATGTTTGGCTTTTTAACATCTTCAAATTGATGTAAAAAATGTACTTTACCACCAATCAGTCTTTCGTTTTCGTTGTTTCGTGGCTTTTTTTTTGGAGGGGGGGGTGTTTTGTTTCGTTTTTGGGGGGGGGGGTTGTTTGTTTGTTTGTTTTTTGTTTTTTGTTTTTTGTTTTTGTTTTTTCTGTTTTTTTTATGCGATCCTTAACTTAAGTCATTTGTATTGGAAATGCAAACATGGTGCCGCCATTTAGCAGAATGATTTGATCTGATTTGTCCGGGGATTAATGGCACCGAAACAAGTGTTGCGCTGGTTCCCCGCTGATGACCCGATTTTATAAAGGCTAATAATGTCTAAAGCTTTCTTCTAAATTTCAAATTTTATGAATATGATTTGTTCCTTTTATAAATTAATTTGCTATTATGATTTAGAATTATGCAATTTTTCAGTGAATGGTACGGAATAGGACTTTGCTCTTAGAATATCGGACTTGATAGTGTTCAAACGGTACATGGGCTCACAGAATTAGGTTTGTTAAGTTTCTCTTTGTATTAAATAACGAGATAGATCTATATTATCCTTAAGTTCCGTTACTTCCATCTGTGGCAATATTAAAATAGTTCCTACTTTGTCTTGTCACCCAAATTTTGGCCTTTTCACATAAAAAAAATACAGAGTGTTGGCTCTATAAAAGCTGTTAGATAATAATTAAAGGCTGAAATAACACCTCAACAGATCGGATTATAAACCATGCTCAAACTGGAATGTTAGTTAGGCCTTTGTATTATTTCAGCAAATATTGGTTCCAATTTTCTTTGTATGCAATATCATGACACAATGCTTTCCCAAAATATTTTTCCCTGGTTGACTTTTATGCCATCCCAGTACAGTAGAAATAGAGCAGCCCCTATTCTCACCATACGACGAATAGACCAAACTCTATCACCACGGTACGGTGAAAACAGACAAAACACTATTCTCACCGTGCGGTGAAAATAGTCACTCCGAAAGTTTAAATGGGATCCAGACCTCCAGGAAACTGTTCTGGAAAGACTGAACGACGAACAAGCATGGTCTAATTTTCATGATGCTATAAATCTTGGTAATATAAATGAAGCAGTATCTGTTTTTACAGGTGTATTTCAATCTGCTGCTGAACATATGAAGACAATCCCAAAAAGTATACCTACACTGCGCAATAAGCATGATAAGAATCCTGAATGGTGGGATGAAGAATGCACTGTATCTAAAAATAATAGACAAGAGTTACTCAGCAGATTTAGAATTTCTAGAT
Organism: Hermodice carunculata; assembly: GCA_964020975.1. Classification (NCBI taxonomy): domain Eukaryota; kingdom Metazoa; phylum Annelida; class Polychaeta; order Eunicida; family Amphinomidae; genus Hermodice; species Hermodice carunculata. Next base: position 46,747,275 of record OZ026625.1, read on the forward strand.
CCCTTACAAATTTAAAAACCTATTTAAGTGCTAAGTCTAGCTTTAAAGCACTTTGTGAGTACAAAAAGAGATTATACAAATCCAGTCTATTTCAGAAATGCAAAGCATGTCTGTCATACCCAGATAAATTGTGGAAGTTCATTAAGTCATTAAAAGGAGGTGGTGGAAGAAATGAAGGTATATCACCTGACAGATGGTTTAAATATTTCAAATCATTGTAAAATGATAATGCAGAGATAGATACAGCATTCCAACAACAAGTGGAACAATTTTTAGAAGCACATAATGATTGTGATGAATGTTTGCGAAATGACCCTCAGATATTAAATGAGGACATAACAATGGAAGAAATAAGGATTGTCATACAAAGTCTACCTAATGGTAAGGCCAGTGGCCCGGATGGTTTAATTTACGAAATGTTCAAACAGAGTGTTGACTTTTGTACTCCACATCTTCATGTATTATTTAACAGAATTTTAAGCCTTGGCATTTATCCAGATACATGGTGCGATGCAATTATAAGTCCTTTGCATAAAAAAAGGTCAAAGAATGATGAAAATAACTACAGAGGAATATCATTATTAAGCACAATTAGCAAGATTTTTACAAAAATCTGTGGAAATAGGTTTATAAACTGGGCTGAGTCCATGGTAAAATCGATGAGGGCCAGGGTGCTTATAGAAAAGGTAGATCAACTGTAGAAAATATATTTACCTTATACGCAACATGTACTAAGTATTTATGTACGCCTAAAGGGAGATTCTATTGTGCCTTTATTGATTTCACCAAGGCTTTCGACAGCATCCCCCACAAACATCTCTGGTTCCGTCTCATTAAGAATGGTGTACATGGTAGATTACTGGCTGTCCTTCAATCCATGTACAATAAGTTAAGGTCGTGTGTAAGTAGTAAAGAGGGACTGACAAATTATTTCACATGCTTGATGGGTACCAGGCAGGGTTGTATGATTAGCTCTTTTTTTTATTCATTATGTATGTAAATGAATTAGTTAATGAATGCAAGAAAAATGGGTATACCGGGATTTTTGTCACAGAAGAAGCCTCTGATATTATTTTACTCCTGTATGCAGATGACCTAGCATTAATTAATGATACTGTAGCTAGACTTCAAAAGCTACTAAATAGTTTTGATGAATTCTGCTATAAACATGGTCTTAAGATTAATTTAGCAAAATCAAATATTATGGTGTTTCGTAATGGAGGACCTCTTCGCAAGAATGAAAAGTGGTACATTAATGGTAAACCTGTTCAAGTTACACTATATTATAAGTACTTAGGCTTGGTGTTCTCCTCCAGGATGAAATGGTCTAAAGCTGTAGATACCCGTGCTTCCCAAGCAAGAAAAGCAGTAGGTGTTATTAAAACTCTATACTACAAGTATGGAAGTTTACCTATTGATATTGCTTTTGAACTGTTTGATAAAATGGTTGTTCCAATTCTGACATATGGAGCGGAAATATGGGGTGATGTTTATCAAGACAGAATAGAAAGTGTTCATAGGAGTTTTTGTAAATTCATTCTCAAAGTTCCTTCACAAGCACCAAACGCAGCAGTCCTAGGTGAATGTGGCAGGTCTCCAATCTGTGCTATTTATATGACAAAATGTATTAAGTTCTGGTTTAAGATACTGAATATGTCAGATACTCGATACCCAAAACCTTGTTATAATTTATTGTACAGACTTAACAATAGTGGAAAGACAAATTGGGTTACTGATGTTGAGTTGCTACTTTGTACACTAGGCTTTGGCCATGTTTGGCTAAGTCAGACAGTAGGTGATGTAGAGGTACACTAGGCTTTGGCCATGTTTGGCTAAGTCAGACAGTAGGTGATGTAGAGGTACACTAGGCTTTGGCCATGTTTGGCTAAGTCAGACAGTAGGTGATGTAGAGAGTTTTCTTTCTATATTTAAGCAAAGATTAACAGGCACTAAAATGCAAGAATGGAGTGCAAGTATGAACAATAACTGTAAAGTAAGAACATATGTAGGATTAAAGTCCTTATTAGTGAAAGAAAAATACCTTGATTGTATAACTTGGCAAAGACATCGTATTGCATTGTCAAAGTTTCGTTGTTCATGTCATGATTTGAATATAGAAGTGGGTAGGAGGAGAAACCTACACAGGTTGATCAAAGACAATGTAATTTTTGTTTACAAACTCTCAACATAAATGTTATTGAAGATGAGTACCACATTTTGTTAGTCTGTGATAGATATAGACAGCTCAGAAAGAAATATTTACCCCAGAAATACTATGCATTACCTACTCTACATAATTTCAATAATTTAATGAGTAGTCAGAATGTTTCAGTTATAATTGAGTTAGCAATATTTATTTACCACTGTTTTAAGACGAGGAAATCCAACACATAATGTTATATGATGTTACTCTCCTTACCTGTATTTGTAAAACAACATTGGACTTTGTATTTTGTACCATGAGTCTGTGGCTCATTTAGTACAATAATGTTTACTTATTGTATTTTGTACCATGAGTCTGTGGCTCATTTAGTACAATAATGTTTACTTATTGTATTTTGTACCATGAGTCTGTGGCTCATTTAGTACAATAATGTTTACTTATTGTATTTTGTACCATGAGTCTGTGGCTCATTTAGTACAATAAAGCTTACTTACTTACTTATTACTTATTACAAAAATGATTTTGTTGCACTACAACCATTCATTACTCAGACAAGATGTTTTGTCAACTGATACCGATAGTTACGAACTGTCTCCTTATACTTGATGTATGGGACCATTTGTTTTGACGTCTGCTTGGAAGCAGTATTTTGTATATTGTCCTGTGTGTTTTGTACATATAATTCCATGCGTTTGTGTATGTCTGGAGAACCCCTCGATTATAGCCATGTATGTGACTACTGGGTAATCCAGTAATGAAATAAATATGTTTGCAATACAATACAAGCTTAAGTGCACAACGTGTGATCCACATAAAATATTTTCAGTGATGTACAACTATGCGCCAGTGAAAGCACCCTGAGGGATGACTAAATCATGGCTTCAATGTGGGTGACGTTTCATAGCAGGTATAAATAAGACAAAAAAATAAAAATTAAAAAAAAAAAAATAATAAATAAAAAACTCAAAAAAAAAAAAAAACCCACCGAAAAGGCGGTTTTTCTTAAAACAAGTGGCCCACCAAGACAGGGACCACAGCAGACATTTTATACTCGGTGACAAACTAGCATGCATTTGCCGACAGTAGAGCAGGGGCACTGCATTATTTTCATTGTCATTGCATGATCTGGGACAAACCTTGGTCAACCATACACGTGCTTAAAATATTATCCCATATATGTGGCCAGGTTCTGAGAAAATTAAAATCAAGTGTCAATTTAGATTTTCTGTTTCATAGACAAAGATATTAAGGGTAGAATGTTTTCTTTGACAAAACAAGCAGAGCACGTGTGGCTTCATGGATAGAGGCGAATGCACTGAAACCTATCCGCATCGGGCGAAGAGACTCGATGGCTTCCCTTTGGGTTGGTGGGGGCTACGTATCCAACCCATCCCAAAGGGAAGCTGTTCACCTGGGACACGCTATTCCAGAAGATTCCATCCACAAATCCTGTTCATTTTTTGATTTAACACCAAAATTAATTTTTAAACAAGAGGCCCACGGGCCTCAAGCTCTGCTAGCACCGTGGCTATATTGCACCTACATCTTCATTTCAAAGTTGCGAGTCTTCAAGTGGCTTCTGAACATATAAACCTCATGTGATTTTAAGGTCTCATTTGTCCACCAGATGGCACTTCACTCCACATGTAATCATAGCTTATTTGTGCAATTCCTGTGATGGATACTGTTGCATGTGCCAAGACAACAGTCAGGGTGTATTTCATTTTATGTCCTCCGTGACCTTGAGACAGAAGATCAAGGTCACTAAGATTGTGTAATACAACTTAGAGGCCCATGGGGCTGGTGTTGTCTTGACATTGCCATTGATGTCCAAGTTAGTAGATCACAGAGAAAGGGAAAGCTGTGTACAGCTGGCTATTGCCTCCTTTCAGAGGCAGGCCATGGGTGGTGATCCAGGGACCACTTTGTCTGCATCCTCATCCTTGTTGGATTGCAGACAAAAGCTGGATTCATGAAACAACTACATGGGTCAAGTTTGCTCTCACAAGCGAACTTGTAGATAGTGAGATACTGTCAGGATTGGGGAGAAGACAAATGGCAGTGGAGAAAGTCTGATCCTGCAAGGCGCAGGTGGCAGGTCGCAGCTGCCAAATGCCAAGCTGAGAGGACTGACTCTGTTGAGTCTTCACCACAGACACCACCCCCCACCCCATCCCCCAAGAGAAAAAGCGTAGACTTACTTCAGTTCATCCATAGACTTCTCATGTGGCTGACGACAAAGAGTGCAGACTTTTTTAAGTTCATCCCCAGTCCCATATGACAGATGTTTCTACACCCGATACCCCTTGGGAGAAGGTAAAGAGACCTCAGAGTTGCAAGTCTGGAAGCAAGAGATCACAACATGGGGACCTTGCATGACCAACTTTGCCCTAAACGACCACCACTTTTGCTGTTGGCACTCATCCAAAAGTTGTCCATGCTTGGGAATCTTTATCGCAGAGCATGAAGATGCAGGCTATTATGTTATGTGCATTGCTTGCCCTATCTCAGCAGGCTGCAGCTGTTTCTTCTTCAGACTGTGCCATACAAGTCAGCCATGAGTAGATTGCAGCTGTCAAGATCTCAGTCCTCTGGATCGGAGCGCTCAGGCAAGCAGCAGTCACACAAACCATTGCGTCCAGAGTGGAAACCTGCAGGTTCCTGCCCAGGTATTGCTGAACCTTGGCCAGTCCAAGCACTTGTACTGTAAGTCCAAGAAGTACGGAAAGTAAGCATTCCTGGCCAATCCGAGCACCTGGATCACAAGTCTGGAGTGCGGGCCAAATTAAGCATTTGTGTCTATGCATACTTCCTGAGTTCCCGGGTCCAAGAGCTCCGATCGAAAGCATAGGTAAAAAGGATGTAGGAGGAAGACACCCAGACTGTTGGGGGCACCTTCTACCGTCAGTGGGTCTTTGGCCCCAGTGGTGTCGGCACCTGAGGTCCACACGGAACCTTCTGTTCTCCCAACAGCAGTACTGGCAGTCCATTCTGCTCCTCAAGTGGCTTTGCCCCAGAGTGAGCAGTTGGCAATCCCGCTTGTTCCCAGGTTTGAGCCGGGTACCCTTCCTCACTCTCTCGAGCGGCAGGTGGAACTTGAGGTCCGTGTGCCCGTGGATCAGCGGCAGCATGGAGAGCCTTGGTCTTCTTCCGCATTGGCCACCAGTGCTGTTGCCGAGTCTGAGCAGACTTTGTCAGTTTTCATATTTGCGGGCAAGCACGAAGAGGGAGGGGGTCCAGTGCAGTCCCATGCTGGTCAGTAAGGAGGGTTTCCAGTTTCAGCTGGATTCTTCTGTCGGTGGTCTCAACTCCATGTAGCCCTGAGCTTCTCCCTTCAGACGTCACCTCCTCGCATCAACTGATGTACAAGCTGCCGGTCCCAGCAGGCAAATGAGGTCAGTGTGCCAGTGGCATTACACCCACTGCTTTCACAATTGTACGTCTCAAATGGTGGTCGAGGGGCAACTACGTAACTAATATGAAATATTTGGAGTAATATCAGTGTTAGTAAGTACACATACGTCTCGACCACCCGAGAAGCCCACCTCACCAACCCCTCTTCCTCTTACAGCTGATGTCAAATGACCAATCTCCAAAGATGAAGGACGATATGGGGAGCGTGCACACCGGGAGTCACCATCAGTTCCACAACAACTGTGAGATGGTGACCATGGGACCGTCAGGTTTTCAAATCAAGCAAGTCAAACTCAACTTAACTCATGGACGTTTTACCCAGACACTGAGGTCTAGGCAAATGGTGGTCGAGAGGTAAGTGTACTTACTAATACTGATATTACTCCAAATATCTTGTTAATCTGTATCATAACCTTTTTAATGATTTCCTTTTACATAACTGAGCTGTCTCAGAAAATAATCCAAAAATCTGAAACACTCCTATTCCTTTATGTTATGACACTATACTTGACATTGTCCAACAAAGCTACTTTGCCAGATTATCAAGGAAATATATGCATGAAGAATAGCATTTTAACATCAAAACAAGAAAAAGTGCCACTTCTACATCACTGTAAACCAATTTAGCACAAATTTCACAAAATAATTCAGAATAAAAATGTTAAAACAAGAAGACTGTGATAGTCCTGTGCTCTGCTGACCTTACATGCACAGATTGAAGTGGGTCATGTGAACTTCAAAATTTTTCCAAATTTTGCACTGCCAATTTGGAGATATCGAAAGATTTTGCCATAAATCAAATAAACAATATTTTAAAAAACAAGAAAAATCCAAAATTCAATGGAGCATGACTATTTGAATATACTTGGTAGAGACCCAACCAATGTACGTCCCTACCAAATTTCAAGTGAATCCAGTTGACACTTTTTGAGAAGTCAAAAAATGTGAATTCTTGATGGATGAATGCAGACACTGGATGCAAGACCACAAGATAAGCTCAGATAGCTGAGATATCAGCTCAGCTAAAAATCCATTAAAAATTTGAAAATTACTGCATCAGAACAGCCTTAACAATGCTAGCAGAGGACCACCTGCAGGAATATTTGTGTGTAAAATCAAAGCATTCCATAAAACCTATACATCGATATTGCAATGCACACACCATATCACTGTATGTACGACAGTAGTATTTCCCACCCTTCCCCCCCCCCCCCCCGCAAGTTCAATATACCGTAACTGTGTCAAAAGTTAACATATCCTCATCATTTTTGCAAACTTTCATAATATTTGGGCATAATATATTTGATAAAATTTGAAGTTCTGTTAAGCTGTTCTGGAGAAGCCTTCAAAAATAGCCTTAGCAAACAAAACTTCACTGCAACAATCATTACAGTGCCATCTGGTGGCCCAAATGTGAACTATCCGACCCCACTTGACCCTGTATACAATATCAAAACAATTGGCCAAGTCATTCTTGAGAAGAAGAAATTATTTTTCCAGGACACCATCTTTGAAAGAAGTCACAGCCTACTAGATAAATGGATGGATGCAAATGGATTTCACAAGCACAGCTAAAAACTGTCCCACTGCTTGGTCAACAAATGAAGGTCTCGAGGTCCCGGCCATTGCCATTGATGACCAAGCTTCACCCTGTCATAACAATTTAACCTCTTTCAGCTTTACAGGCATGGTGACCTCATAAAAATACGTCAAGGTCACTGATATTACTTCTAGCATTGGACATGGTCTATATACCCTATAAATTTGGCAAGTCTAATGCAATTACTTTTCCAAATGTGGAATTTTATATCTTAAAACATATTTTGGCCTGTACTTTCTGTCAAATTATAGGTGGTGCCACTAGTATCATAAGCAACTTAAATTTTGACCTCCTCCGCAATCCCACTAAATTCAATTAAGATCTGCCAAAAATTAAAGATGCCAGAGTGATCACAAGATTTTTCACATTTTAGCCCCTATATTGAACAACTGTAGGTGGTGCCATCAATATCAAAGGGGACAGGTCTAGATTTTCATACACCCTTTAAGTCCTGACAGTTATATTGGGCTTGAAAACTATGGCTGGTATCATGGTCACAAGATTTTCACATTTGGACCTACATATTTCATAATACTATTGGTTGTGCCAGCAACATTGATGCCAATGAAGATTTTCATACACTTAATGACTTCTGAACGTTATATGGGCCTAACTAAAAAATTGTAGGGTGCAGAGCATTCACAAGATGACCCCTATATTTAAACTGGCCATTTGACCTTGACCTTCAATTCTGATTAAAAAATTGTTATGTTCAAAATATGTGCCCCACCTCCAGATTTCCATACGTGGTTCGTTTGTTCAAATCTGGTAGTAACTTTTTGAGCTATTGAAGAAAAACAATAAATTTGGACAAGCACCACACTCCATAACTGGGTCATGATGACCCAAAAGTAGGTCACCAAGTACAGTTTTATGCACAATGTGACAAAGTGCAATTTTCATCTGGAGGCTGAATTCTCTTTGCCATTGATGTCCAAGCTACATCCTCATTACAAAATCACCTTTCAAATTTACCTGCATGGTGACCTCACAAAATAGGTCAAGGTCACTGATATTACACAACATTCTAGCATTGGACATGGTCTATATATCCTATTAATTTGGCAAATCTAATCCAATTACTTTTCCAAATATGGAATTTTATATCTTAAAACACATTTTACTCATAATTTCCATCAAACTATAGGTGGTGCCACTAGTATCATTAGTAACTTACACTTTGACCTCCCGCACAATCTCATAAAATTTGCTGAAGATCCACCAAAAATTTAAGAGGCTAGTCAGATTTTCACATTTTGACCCCTATATTACATAATATTGTAGGTGGCACACCCAATATTGAAAGGGACCTAAATTTTCATACCCCCTTTAAGTCCTGAAAGTTATATTGTGCTAAACTTCAAAACTTTTCAAGTTATGGTGCTCATAACCCAAAAGTTAACGGACGGATGGATAGAATGAACAACAAACAGAATGGTGGAGGGATGGACATGAGTGATGCTACAAGGTCTGCAACCTTATGTTAGCAAAGCTAAAAAAAAAAAAAGAATCCCAGCGCCACCTGTTGAAAAAATTAAGGTCTAGGGGTACCCTGAAGTGTCCCTATGCAATTTTCAAGCAATAGTGTATGTGTGTGAAATGCATGAGTGAACATGAAGAACAATAGAAAGTCCTGCAAACTTTGATAAATTTGAAAAATACCATTCAAAGAACGCAGTACCCTTCGGCCGCCTTCAATCTCTTTTGCTGCAAGTGAATAGGAATAGTGTCCCATAGTATTAGATATAGTGTATGATCAACTACAACAGATCAAAAATGGAGTATGAGAATATTTTATTCCAGTGTAGTCAAAATCAGGAAGTGGCTTATCCGGTATCACGTCAATAACCATAAATAGAGGTAACTATAATAAATTACATTCAATAACAAAACCCAGGTCTTGTTTGAAAGAATATGTTTTGTTACAGTTGTCCAATTCACATTACACAGAATGTAACTCTGGTTGTGCCAGCCATATGGTGAAAAACACTTCCCAACTGCCATATACCTATCTTTGGGGCATGTAATCAAATAACCCCCTGCAATTTATCAGGGAATAGCGAAATATTGGTGTATGACACAACCAGAGTTAACGTATATCCATTGTAGGGCAACGGCTTCATTCAGTAACTACAGCAAAACGCAAAAGTTGGATTCCATGTAGCCTCTATTTTGGTTTGGTGCCATTCTTGAAACATGCCAAGCATTATGGAAGAAAAACCCTGTGACCTGGAAAACTGTGTTTGAACAGAGTGCAGGCCTTAAAGAGGTGCGGTGATACATGTGTGTGATGTTTCATAAAACTGACTTTGAAACTTTCTTACCTACACAAATACTACTATTGTACACTTCACCTTTGACCTCAAAAACATTAGGTCAAATATAGATGTATAACCTTGACTTTCAATAGCCTTCTAGATCACCCTACGTTGCTTCTTTTGTTTTAAGATTTAGATTTCTAGATGCACAATGTCACTCAGCAAACTTGTGACCCGTGTGTGACCTTGAAAATTAGGTCAAGGTCAATTATGCTTGCAGTGGTGTACGATCATATGCAATTTGAAAGTCCTGTCTCAAAAATTTCTGAAGTTATAGTGGTAAACAAAATTTCAATGAATAGGTCAGTGACCCAGATACTTGGACCTACTTTTGACTCATGACACATATTTTGGTTATGATACATGTGTGTATAAAATTTCATGTAACTGACTTAAATACTTCCTTACTTATACCAATACCACCATTGTGTGCTTGACCTTTGACCTCAAAAAGTAGGTCAAATATAGAGCTATGACCTTGATTTTCAATAGACTTCTAGATCACTCTATGAAACTTCTTGTGTATAAGATTTAGATTGCTAGATGCAGGCTTTCAATAGTTAGAGCAGTAACGTTGCTTAGCACATGTGACCAGTGTGACCTTGAGAATTAGGTCAAGGTCAACTATGCTTGCACACAAAGTAGGCCATACAGTGAAACCTGTTTTGAGAGACCACCCCTTGGGCAGGCTGAAAAGTGGTCACATAAGGCAGGTGGTCTCTTAATGGAGGTGTAATAACATGGAAAAAATAGCAAAGGGGACTTTGGAAATATGGTCTTAAAAGGCAGGTGGTCTTTCATTACAGTGGTCTCTCAAAACAGGTTTTATTGTATAGGAGTGTAATATCATGTGCAATTTGAAAGTCCTGTCTCAAAAATTTCTGAAGTTATGGTGGTAAAACCATGGGATGGATGGACAAATGGATGGCGCAGGGTACGCCAATACCCGTCGGCCTCATAACGCCGAAGGGTAATAAAGTATGTATTCCACTATTGACTTGGCATTTCATAATTTAAGTAGGTAAAGCACTAAGTGTGACTGAAAAACTTTCTTTTCAGCATTTTTCATACAAAGTGTATCCCTGGTTTCTGTGGGCAGTTTTTAGGGAAAATGTACATACCGGTATTGGATAGATAATTTTATTGACTCACATTACAGAGGTCAAATCAGACCTATGTATCAGGAACAATAAACAACCACTCATATAGATACCATTATTAAACTAGAACAGACTGATTTCCCAACAGAAAATCAAATGTCTCCCGGTGGAAAGCTACAGGTGATAACAAATTACAAATGACCAAGTTTGCTTGAAAATTACACTCCTATTTTAACTCTCACCTAGATACATTACTCTAGCAATTTTCATCAAGTTCTTCAAGACTTATTGCACGGAAACCAATTTTACATAAATGACCCTGTGACCTTGAAAATTAGGTCAAGGTCACCCAAACACAATCCCAACCTAGGTCTTGCCTAGATACATAATCCTACCAAGTTTCATCAAATTCCATCCTGTTCTTCATGACTTATCGAACGGAAACCAATTTCACATAAGTGACCCTGTGACCTTGAGAATTCGCTCAAGGTCATCTAAATACAATCCCAACCTAAGTCTTGCCTAGATACATAATCCTACCAAGTTTCATCAAATTCCATCAAGTTCTTCAAGACTTATCGCACGGAAACCAATTTCACATAAGTGACCCTGTGACCTTGAGAATTCGCTTAAGGTCATCCAAATACAATCCCAACTTAGGTCTTGCCTAGATATATAAGCCTACCAAGTTTCATCAAATTCCATTAAGTTCTTCAAGACTTATCGCATGGAAACCAATTTCACATAAGTGACCCTGTGACCTTGAGAATTCGCTCAAAGTCATCCAAATACAATCCCAACCTAGGTCTTGCCAAGATACATAGTCCTACCAAGTTTCATCAAATTCCATCCTGTTCATCATGACTTATCGAATGGAAACCAATTTCACATAAGTGACCCTGTGACCTTGAGAATTCGCTCAAGGTCATCCAAATACAATCCCGACCTAGGTCTTGCCTAGATATATAATCCTACCAAGTTTCATCAAATTCTGTCAAGTCCTTCAAGACTTATCACACGGAAACCAAGTGTTGAAGAACCTGAACAACAACAACAACAAGCAGAAGAAATGGGCACTAAAACAATATGTCCCCCGGCTTCCACCGGGAGACATAATAAAATTCTACATCATCAGATACAATGCAGTTTTCCCTCTACGATACTAATAATAACAATATACAAGTTGAAAACTATTCGGTACTCCACTACATATGACACTCAGATTGCTATATTGACTAGCGTAACAATAAAGATACAATACAGTTTTCCCTCTACAATACTAAGGCACATTTTCACTTTTGTACTTATCACTTAACAATATTTACAAGACATGATAATAGATTTAAATTCAACACCACACTACTTGATAGAAATCTCTCAACAAATAATGTCTATAAAATTCAGTGAGTTCCACATGAAGTTGACAGTCCAGCAGCACCATGCATTCAAAACATACTATCTACATAACTACATAGTAAGCAAAATTTGGAACTTTATCATCAGACATTAGACACCAACATAAACTACAGCTCTACACTACATATCTTCATACACAGAAGTATATATGTTAAACAAGAACCTATTCCTAGTGTATTTCTAAAATACCCACACCCTTGCAGGACATCAGGCAAGACCATTGGGATGTGACTTGTGTATTCAGCTATTAACAGGCCAATTAAGCCACTGTTCTTGTATACTCGCACACGGATTATTCCAGTGGTTTCGGAGAACATTTTGTAAGATTTTACCAAAAAATGAACAACAATGTGCTTCTCACTCCATTCTGGTGGGCAGCTGCATAATGATTATACAACTTGTTGGCCATCTTACTAAGTGTCTTATACATAGCCAAGTCACAAATTGAATCAGAAGTTCCTCAAACCCTGTCATGCTTCAGAGCTCATCTTCTCCTAGACTGGCATTGCATTCCCTCAGGGAAGCTACACTAAGTGTGTAGTCTTCTTTATCACAGCTATCTGCTGGAGTACTGTTTTGAGAATTTCGCCTCCTGGAAAGACAATGAAAAAATATCATACAGGTAATAGATCCACACAATGCATCAAAATAGTCATACAATAGGTCACAAAGACTTGAAAAGTCTAATCCAATATGTCTGTACCAATTATAAGAAGAATGTAGCCAAGCACTCTGAAGCTATTGCAGTAACAAAGTCAAATTGACTAGAAAAAGGTCACAGTGATCTGAAATTATGATTATTTCTTATTAATTTTCTTTTTTATTTTTTTTCCCCCAATTTTCAATGTGATTGTCACAAACTTTGTAAATATGTACGTGTATACACGAGGAGAAGACCTGTATTAGTCTCGGGCTATTTGTCTAATCCTCCTTAAAGAAATAAAAATATATTACAACAACAACAACAACAACAACAACAACAACAACAACAACAACAACAACAAAAAAGATTATGATCAGCTGATATTTTGTTTTAACAATGCATCTCTTTACCAACTGTTAGAAAAATATATCTGTGTCCTGAAAAGATATTGTAGCAAGAAAGTGAACACTAAGTTGGTCACCATATCCCACAAATAGGTCACAGTGACCTGAAAATTTTAATATGCTGATCTTTGTCCAATAATGCATCTCTGTAAAAATCAATTCACACATTTAGAAGATATTGTGGTAACAAAGGTTGGTGTGGACTTGGGGATGTAATGACAACAAGAAAACATAATGCCTCCCCTCATTACTGGGGGTGGCATAAAAATTGCAGCACCACCTGGAAGACAAATTAAGGTTTATGGGTCCTAAGAAGTGTCCCTATGCAATGTTTAAGCAATTAGCCAAGCAGTTTTGAAGAAAATATTACCAAGCAGAGGGCTAGGTGAACAGCCCATGCACTGTTGACCTAGATATTCATCACACTTGCAGCTCTGTGAACTTGGGATAGGATCAAGGTCACTCATGTAATATATTAGTCTGACCTGAATACCAGAACACTAACATGTGCAACACCAAAGTCCCAGTTCAAGTAAGTCTCAAGTTATAGTGAAGAGTAAAATTCATGTATCTTGCACTATGATCCTAGAAATAAGGTCAAGGTCACTCATGTATTGTCTAAACCTGAACTTCAAAGAAAAACATTAACATGTCCAACATAGAAGTCCTAACTCAAAACAGATCTGAAGTTATCAAGTGAACAGTAAATTCCATGTCATTTGCCCTATGACCTTGTGAATCAGTCAGGGGCGAAAAATCACTGGAGCATGACCACTTCCACAAAATATATGGACACTTATCAAAGCTACAACAATACCAATTTTGACACAAATCTAGCAAAAATAATTTAAGTTATAAACATTACAAGAAATTCCCATGTTAAACTTTGATATCAACACTTTTTTTCAGTATTTTCCACACACAAAAAGCCTGTGCGAACAGCCCATGCTCAGCTGACCTAGACATTCATGGCACTTGCAGCTCTGTGAACTTGGGATAGGATCAAGGTCACCCATGTAATGAGTAAGTCTGACCTTTATAGAAGTACACTAACATGTACAATATAAAGGTCCCAGTTCAAGTAGTTCTCAAGTTATAGTGAAGAGTAAAATTCATGTATGTTGCACTGTGACCCCAGAAACCAGGTCAAGGCCACTCATGTACTGTCCAAGCACAACCTTCATAGAGAAACATTAACAGGTGCAACATCAAGGTCCTACCTCAAAACAGATCTCAAGTAATCAAGTGAACAGTAACTTTTGTGTCAGTTGTCTTGTGACTTTGGGAAAGAGGTCAAGGTCCAAAAATCACTGGAGCATGACCATATGCACAAAATATGTAAACACTTATATAAAAGGTATATAAGGTACATCACCACCAAGTTTGGCACAAATCCGGCCAAAATAATCTAAGCTATAACCATTATAAGAAATTCATTTGAGATAACTGTCATGTTGAATCAAGACTTGACGCAGTGGAGCTACTTGCTCCAACTCCTGATTTTGAAATATAAAGATCTTCGATTTTCTTTCTTTTTTTTGGGGGGGGGGGGATAGTTCTTAAGTTTCCATTTCCAGTTTGATGTAGGAAAGATACCATAAATAATAACAAGAGGGCTGTGTGAACAGCCCATGCTCAGCTGACCTAGACATTCATCACACTGGCAGCTCTGTGAACTTGGAATAGGATCAAGGTCACCCATGTTCTGAGTAAGTCTGACCTTTGCAGAAGAACACTAACATGTGCAACATCACGGTTCAAGTAATTCTCAAGTTATAGTGAAGAGTAAAATTCATGTATGTTGCACTGTGACCCCACAAACCAGGTCAAAGTCATTCATGTACTGTCAAGCATGACCTTCAAAAAGAAAAATTAACATGTGCAGCATCATGGTTCTAACTCAAAACTCTCAAGTAATCAAGTAAACAGTAAATTTCGTGTCAGCTGTCCAGTGAATTAGCATTAGAATGCCCATTGACTTACATAGTAATCAATAGGAAAGCTGCATTGAACGATAAGTACCCAAATTGAAAATCCTTAAAAATCAGGAATCCAAAGCAGTGCCACCTAGTAAACAACTGTTTGACCCTTCCACAACAACATATCCATCACATTTCAGCTAAATCTGAGGGATGGTTCTAAGAACAAGTGAAAAACAGCAAAACCATACAAAAAATTCATTAAAAAATTTGCAGCGCCACCTGGTGAACAAATTGGGAACTAGGTGTCGCCGGGAGTGTCTATGTACGATACCAAAGCAATTGGGTGAAAGGTTTCAGAGGAGAAGAGTTTTTAAGGTTTGCCCCAAAAAAGAACAAAAAAATAGAAAAGGTGCATTTACCGACAAGTACCCAAATTGAAAAAATCGTTTAAAATCAGGAATCTGCAGCATTCCCACGTAGTGAATAACCTTGCCTGACCCTTCCACAAGGAACATATCCACCAAGTTTCAGCTTCATCTGAGTGACGGTTCTGGAGAAGAAGTCGAAAATAGCAATAATGCATAAACAATCATAAAAAATTAGAAAAAATTTGCAGCGCCACCTGGTGAACAAATTAAGAACTAGGAGTCCCCAGAAGTGTTCCTGTGTGATATCAAAGCAATCGGATGAGCAGTTTCAGAGAAGAAGATTTTTTAAGATTTGCCCCCAAAAAGAACAAAAAAAATCATAAAAAATCCAATATCACTGGAGCGTGACCAATTGAACAAACTTGGTAGAGACCCACCCAATGTACATTGCTACCAAGTGTAAAGTCAATCTGGCTGATGGTTTTGAAGAAGAAGTCAAAAATGTGAATTAGCATTAGAATGCCCATTGACTTACATAGTAATCAATAGGAAAGTGCATTTACCGACAAGTACCCGAATTGAAAAAATCGTTAAAAATCAGGAATCTGCAGCATGCCCATCTGGTGAATAACTTTGTTTGACCCTTCCACAAAGAACATATCCACCAAGTTTCAGCTTCATCTGAGTGACGCTTGTGGAGAAGAAGTCGAAAATAGCAATAACACACAAAAAATCATAAAAATTACAAATTAAGAACCAGAAGTATCCAGGAGTGTTCCTATGTGATATCAAAGCAGACGGGTGAGCGGTTTTGGAGAAGATTTTTTAAGGTTTGCCCCAAAAAGAACAAAAAAAAAATCATAAAAAGTCCAAAAATCACTGGAGCGTGACCATTTGAACAAACTTGGTAGAGACCCACCCAAGGTACATTGCCACCAAGTTTAAAGTGCATATGGCCAACGGTTTCAGAGAAGTCGAAAATGTGAATTGTGGATGGACGGATGACGGACGGACAACGGACGACAGGCCCTCACAAAAGCTCAAAAAGCTCAGCTGACTGACAAGTCAGCTGAGCTAAAAATTAGAAAAAAATTGCAGCGCTACCTGGTGAACAAAGTAAGAACTAGGAGTCCGAGGGAGTTTTCCTGTGTGATAGCAAAGCAATTGGGGGAGCGGTTTAGGAGAAGAAGTTTTTTTAAGATTTACCCAAAAAAGAACCAAAAAATTCATCAAAAAGTCCAAAAATAACTGGACCACGACCACTTGAAGAAACTTGGTAGAGACTCACCCAAGGCACATCCCCACCAAGTTTGAAGTGGATCTGGCCAATGGTTTTTGAGAAGAAGTCGAAAATATGAATTGTGGACAGACGGACGAAGGACGGATGGACGGACAACGGAAGATGGACCCTCACAAAAGCTCAGCTGACTGACATGTCAGCTGAGCTAAAAATCACTAGAGCACTACCATTTGAACAAACCTGGTAGAAACCTACCCAAGGTAATAATAATATTCTGTGGCACTCCGCTTATCTGCCACGGTCCTGGCTAGCTTAGTAGCTAGTCAGGTGGCCTTTAGTACGAAAAAAAAAAAAAGCAAGCCCTATCCCGCTGTTGCAACTTTGCGCTCGGCATACCCACAGCCCCTGCTGATGATGCCACCTGGCAGGGTCATGGGAGCCCTAATAAGGGCTACCTTCTCCCTTCCCTTGCTAAGTTTGTCCTCTATTCTCTTCCATGACTAATCCTAAGATATTATTCCTACTCTCCCAGCACTGCACCAAGAAGCCTTTCACTGTCTCTAAACCAACTCTTCTTCCTGGAAAATCGCCCTTCAATCCCAGTATCCATGCTAACCTATCATTCTCTGCCATGTCCCTTACTTGCTCTAAGCTTTTACACTGCCCATCTCTTGTTCTCCATTGTAAAAACAGCTGGTCTCTAAGCGCTCTATAACCTGTACACCATGTCATCATATGATCAATGGTCTCATCCACATCCTCCCTACACACCCTGCACTTCCCATCACTCCCATTCGTCCACTTTTGTTTCCTCTTTTCCAGATTGATCACTCCTGCTCTGCCCTGAAACAACAGTCCAGAACCCTTGCTACCATCCCAACATTTAGTCTTCACTGGCTTGTCTACAGCTCTATATGCTTTCAGTGTGCTTTTTTCAACCCCTCTTTTCCACTGCTCCACATGTTTCTCTTGGATCACCTTTCCTATATAGGATTTCCACGCCACTTCAATCTCATCTGGCCCTTTCAGCTCATATTTTTCAGCTAGCTTGTCTATTTCTTGAACCCACTTTGTCTTTTCACTAACAGCCTCAATGTACGCCTTCCTACACTATCTTTCTGCATTCACCTGTTGCAAATGTCCCCAGTAGCCTAGCCTAGCCTTAGCTATTCTATCTCTTATTGGTACATTGCCCTCAAGTTTGAAGGTAATCTAGATGACAGTTTTGGAGAAGAAGTCGAAAATGTGAATTAGCAATAAAATGCCCATTGACTTCCATAGTAATCAATAGGAAAGCTGCATTGACCGACAAGTTTTATTGAAAAAATCCTTTAAAATCAGGAATCCGCAGCATTCCCACATAGTGAACAACTTTGTTTGACCCTTCCACAAGGAACATATCCACCATGTTTCAGCTTAATCTGAGTGACGATTCTGGAGAAGTTGAAAATAGCTATAACACACAAAAATTCATAAAAAATTAGAAACAAATTGCAGTGCCACCTGGTGAAAAATTAAGAACTAGGGGTCCCAGGAAGTGTTCCTCTGTGATATCAAAGCAATTGAGTAAGTGGTTTCAGAGAAGATTTTTTAAGATTTGCCCAAAAAAGAACAAAAAAATTCATAAAGAATCCAAAAATCACTAGACCGTGACCATTTGAACAAACTTGGTAGACACCCAGCCAAGGCACATTACCACCAAGTTTGAAATAGATCTGGCCAACGGTTTTTGAGAAGTTGAAAATGTGAATTGTGGACAGACAGACGACGGACCCTCACAATAGCTCAGCTGACTGACAAGTCAGCAGAGCTAAAAAATGAGGAATCCATAGCAGTAACAACACTAAAAATTTAAAAAATCATTGGAGCGTGACAATTCAAACAAACCTGACAAAAACCCACACAAAGTACATTGCCACCAAGTTTGAAGTAAATCTGGATGACGGTTTTGGAGAAGTCACAATGTGACTTAGCGTTAGAATGCCCATTGACTTACACAGTAATCAATAGGAAAACTACATTGACAGATTAGTACCCGAATTAAAAAAATCGTTAAAAATCGGGTATCAACAACAGTGCCACCTGGTGAACAACTTTGTTTGACCCTCGCACAAGGAACATATCCAACAAGTTTCACCTTAATCTGAATCAAGGTTCTGGAGAAGAAGTCGAAAATAGCAGAAACATACAAAAACAAGAGGGCTGTGTGAACAGCCCGTGCCTCAGCTGATCTTGACATTCATCACACTTGCAGCTCTATGAACTTGGGAAAGGATCAAGGACACCATGTTCTCAGTAAGTCTGAACTTTATAGAAGAACACTTACATGTGCAACATCAAACTTCAAGTAGTTCTCAAGTTATAATGAAGAGTAAAATTCATGTATGTTGCACTTTGACCCCACAAATGAGGTCAAGGTCATTCATGTACTGTCTCAGCATGACCTTCATACACAATAATTAACAATTGTAGCTAACTCAAAACAGATCTCAAGTTATCAAGTAAACAGTAAATTTCGTGTCAGTTGTCCTGTGAATTAGCTTTAGAATGCCCATTGACTTACATAGTAATCAATAGGAAAACTGCATCGAACGATAAGTACCCGAATTGAAAATCCTTAAAAATCAGGAATACAAAGCAGTGCCACCTAGTAAACAACTGTTTGACCCTTCCACAACAACATATCCATCACATTTCAGCTCAATCTGAAGGATCGTTCTGACAAGTGAAAAAAAGCAAAACCATACAAAAAATTCCTAAAAAAATTGCAGCGCCACCTGGTGAACAAATTGGGAACTACTTGTCCCCGGGAGTGTCTATGTACGACATCAAAGCAATTGGGAACGCAGTTTCGGAGAAGAAGATTTTTTCAGATTTGTCAAAAAAAAAAAAAAAAACCCAAAAAAATTCATTAAAAATCCAAAAATCACTGGAGCATGACCATGTGAACAATATTGGTAGAAACCCACCCCAGGTACATTGCCACCAAGTTTGAAGTTAATCTGGATGACGGTTTTGGAGAGGTAGAAAATGTGAATTAGCATGAGAATGCCCATTGACTTCCACAGTAATCAACAGGAAAGCTGCATTGACCGAGAAGTACCTGAATTGAAAAAATCGTTAAAAAATCAGGAATCCGCAGCATTCCCACATAGTGAACAACTTTGTTTGACCCTTCTACAAGGAACATATCCACCATGTTTCAGCTTAATCTGAGTGATGGTTCTGGAGAAGAAGTCGAAAACAGCTATAACACACAAAAATTCATAAAAAATTAGGAAAAAATTGCAGCACCACCTGGTGAACAAATTAAGAACTAATAGTCCCAGGGAGTGTTCCTGTGTGATATCAAAGCAATTCGGTGAGCGGTTAAGCAGAAGAAGATTATTTAAGATTTACCCAAAAAAGAACAAAAAAATTCATTAAAAATCAAAAACTCACTGGACCGTGACCATTTGAACAAACTTAGTGGAGACCCACCCAAGGCACATCTCCACCAAGTTTGAAGTGAATCTGGTTGACGGTTTTTGAGAAGAAGTCGACAATGTGAATTGTGGACGACGGACGGACGGACGGACGACGGACGGATGACGAACGACAGACCCTCAAAAAACCTCAGCTGACTAACAAGTCAGCTGAGGTAAAAATTAGGAAAAAATTGCAGCGCCACCTGGTGAACAAATAAAGAACTAGAACAGACTGACTCAAATGTCTCCCGGTGGAACACTTACGTCTCTGAATAAGCTACAGGTGATAACAAATTACAAATGACCAAGTTTGCTTGAAAATTACAATCCTATTTTAGCTCTCACCAAGATACATTACTCTAGCAATTTTCATCCTGTTCTTCATGACTTATCGCACGGAAACCAATTTCACATAAGTGACCCTCTGACCTTGAGAATTCGCTCAGGGTCATCCAAATGCAATCCCAACCTAGGTCTTGCCTAGATACATAAGCCTACCAAGTTTCATCAAATTCCATTAAGTTCTTCATGACTTATCGCATGGAAACCAATTTCACATAAGTGACCCTGTGACCTTGAGAATTAGCTCAAGGTCATCTAAATACAATCCCAACCTAGGTCTTGCCTAGATACATAATCGTACCAAGTTTCATCAAATTCCATTAAGTTCTTCATGACTTATCAAACGGAAACAAATTTCACATAAGTGACCCTGTGACCTTGAAAATTAGGTCAAGGTCACCCAAATACAATCCCAACCTAGGTCTTGCCTAGATACATAATCCTACCAAGTTTCATCAAATTCCATCCTGTTCTTCATGACTTATCCAACGGAAACAAATTTCACATAAGTGACCCTGTGACCTTGAAAATTAGGTCAAGGTCACCCAAATACAATCCCAACCTAGGTCTTGCCTAGATACATAATCCTACCAAGTTTCATCAAATTCTGTCAAGTCCTTCAAGACTTATCGCACGGAAACCAAGTGTTGAAGAACATGAACAAGAAGAAGAAGAAGAAGAAGAAGAAGAAGAAGAAGAAGAAGAAGCGGAAGAAACGGGCACTAAACCAATATGTCCCCTGGCTTCCACCGGGAGACATAACTAGGAGTCCCAGGGAGTGTTCCTGTGTGATATCAAAGCAATTGGGTGAGCGGTTTCGGAGAAGATTTTTTTAAGATTTACCCAAAAAAAGAACAAAAAAATTCATTTAAAATCCAAAAATTACTGGACCGTGACCATTTGAACAAACTTGGTAGAGACCCACCCAAGGCACATCTCCACCAAGTTTGAAGTGAATCTGGCTGACGGTTTTTGAGAAGAAGTCGAAAATGTGAATTGTGGACGACGGACGGACGGACGGTGGACCCTCAAAAAACCTCAGCTGACTGACAAGTCAGCTGAGGTAAAAATTCATTAAAAATCCAAAAATCACTGGACCGTGACCATTTGAAAAACTTGGTAGATGCCCACCCAAGGCACATCTCCACCAAGTTTGAAGTGAATCTGGCTCACAGATTTTGAGAAGAAGTCCAAAATGCGAATTGTGGACGACGGACGGACAGACGACAGACGGACGGACAGACGACGGACGGACGACGGACCCTCAAAAAACCTCAGCTGACTGACAAGTCAGCTGAGGTAACTAGAACAGGCTGATTTTCCAACAGAAAATCAAATGTCTCCCCGTGCGCCCTTACTATTGTCACCCTTATTTTTATAAATAGGCACACCGATTCCAATGATCTACAAATATGGTGAAGGTACATTCTTTATTGACATTTCAAAACGTTGACTTTTGATGAAATGCCCATGTGACCTTGAAAAATAGGGCAAGGTCATACATCTGCAGTCACAAGCAAGGTCATACCAAAGTCTTACATAGAAACATAATCACACAAAATGTCAACCTCTTTAAGACAAATCTTCCTCGAGTGCATCTGCAATGATTTTGCAATGATTTTTTAAAAGTGGCCATGTGACCTTGAAATTAGGTCTAGGTCACCCATCTACACTCCCAACCTAGTTGGTATTATGGTACATAAACATGCAAAATTCCAACTTCCTCAGTCAAATCCTTGCAGAGTTGTTGCATGAATGTCAATTTTACATGTCATGCCCACGTAATCTTGAAAAATTGGTCAAGGTCATACATCTGCAATTACAAGCAAGGTCTTACAAAAGTCTTACATAGAAACATAATCACACAAAATGTCAACCTCTGTAAGTCAAATCTTTCACGAGTGCATCAGCAATGATTTTTAAAAAGTGGCCATGTGACCGTGAAAATAGGTCAAGGTCACCCATCTACAATCCCAACCTAGTTCATATTATGGTACATAATCATGGAAAATTTCAACCTCTTAAGTCAAATCCTTGCAGAGTTATTGCGTCCGCATCAATTTTACATGACATGCCCACATAATCTTGAAAAATTGGCCAAGGTCTGTAGTTACAAGCAAAGTCTTACAAAAATTTTACATAGAAACATAATCACACAAAACATCAACCTCTTTAAGTCAAAGCTTTATCGAGTGCATCTGCAATGATTTTTAAAAGTGGCCATGTGACCTTGAAAATACGTCAACGTCACCCATCTACAATCCCAACCCAGTTCATATTATGGTACACAATCATACAAAATTTCAACCTCTTAAGTCAAATCTTTGCGGAGTTATTGCGTCTGCGTCAATTTTACATGACATGCCCATGTGACCTTGAAAAATAAGTCAAGGTCCCCCATCTGCAATCCCAAGCAAGGTTTTATATAGGAACGTCTTCACAAAAAATTTCAAATCTTTCTTCAGTTTTTGCGTCCGCAACGCACACAACGTGTTAAAGAAGAAGAAGAAAAAGAAGAACAAAAACAAGAACAAGAACAAGAACAAGCGTAAGTAACGGACACAAAAACAATATGTCCCCTCATTGCACAGGGAGACATAATTCATAAAAGAGGGGACTGTGACAGCCCTGTGCTCAGCTAAGTAGCAGTATGACTTGGAAATGAGGTCAAGGTCACTGACCTATTCTGAATCTAACTTTCATAGAGGGCCATCCCCATGATCAAAGTCACAGTACAAATATTTCTCAGGTTATCACACAACCAGTAAAGGTCATGTTAGTGGCCCTGTGACCTTGAGAATGAGGTCAAGGTCACTAATGTACAGTTTCAATCTTTCCAAAATAGAGGACCACCAACAAATTCAACATCAGAGTCCTACCTTCCACAATTCTCAAGTTACAATGTGAAAAGTAAAATTCACGTAAGTGTCTGGGTCCCAGTGACCTTGGGAATGAGGTTAAGGTCGCCCATGTACTGTCTAAATCTGATCTTTGCTCAGGACAACCATCATGTTCAACATCAAGGTCCAAGTTCAAATAGCTCTGAACTTGTCAGGTGAACAGTAAAATTTGAGCAAGTGGCCCTATGACCTTGGGAAAGAGGTCAAGGTCACTCATCTACTGTCTAAGTCTGGCCCTCATTAAGGATAACTAGCATGTGCCATACCAATGTCCTACCCTTAATAGTTCTCAAGTTACCATATAAACAGTGAATTTCATGCACCTTGCCTTGTGACCTTGGAAATGAGGTCAAGGTCACTCACCTACTGTGCGGGTATCACCCTCATACCCAGAAGTGTCCCTATGCAATTTCAAAGCAATTGGCTGAGTACATACAAGGATAAAGACTTTTGAAGATTTGGTCAAAAAATGAAACCAAAAAAAAACTTGCATGGTAATCAATAGGCATGTAAAATAAACTAGAAAAATTCCTAAAAAAAACAAAAATCACAGGACTGTGCCAACTTGAATAAATTTGGTAGAGACCCACCCAAGACACATCCCCACTAAGTTTGAAGTGAATCTAGCAAACAGTTTTTAGGTGTGGTCAAAAATGTAAACAACCATTGCAATTCCCATTGACTTACACAGTAAACAACAGAAATGTATGCTTTGACCAACAAGTACCCAAATGAACAAGATATGTTTGTAAAACATAGATGCCCCCCTCCCTCGTTACCCTTGCCCTTGCTACCCTTGCCTTCCCTACCCTATTGATAGTGGTAGAAGGGGCACTCGTGACCTTACAAAATTAGTGAAGGTTAATCATACATCAATGTCACATATCTTTATACTTTAACCTTTAAAAAGAGGTCAAGGTCATCCATCTTCGAACCTCGCCTAGCCCCAAATATGGACTATTATCCTGTGTAATGTAAAAGTCCTAGCTTAAAAACCTCTTCAGTTATTGTGCGGAAACCAAAGTTCACTCAGGTACCACTGTGACCTTGGAAATAAGGTCAAGGTCACCCATCTTCGAACCTCGCCTAGCTTTTGATTAGAATGATACACCCGTACAGTATCAAAGTCCTAGCTCAAAAACTTCTTGAGTTATTGTGCGGAAACCACAGTCTAACTACAATCTCTCTGTGACCCTGAAAACTGGGTCAAGGTCACCCATCTTCAAAATCAACCTAGCCCTTACAGAGAAACATAAACCTGTGCAATATAAAAGTTTTAGCTCCAAGGCATAAGTTATCATGCAGAAAGCATGAAACCATATTCAGTAAAGTGGCTCTGTGACCTTTAAAATGAGGTCAATGTCATCCATCTTCGAACTTCGCCTAGCCCCAAATATGGACTATAATCGTGTCCAATATAAAAATCCTAGCTTAAAAACCTCTTCAGTTATTGTGCGGAAACCAAAATTCACTCAGGTACCACTGCGACCTTGGAAATTAGGTCAAGGTCACCCATCTTCGAACTTCGCCTACCTTTTGACTAGAATAATACACTCATACAGTATCAACGTCCTAGCTCAAAAACTTCTTGAGTTATTGTGCGGAAACCACAGTCTACCGACCGACCGACCGACAAGTACGCTATATGCCCCAACTTCTTCGAAGGGGGGCATAAAAATTCATTTAAAATCAGGGATCCACAGCAACACCACCTGGTGAAGAAGCTTGTGTGACCCTTCCACAAAGAACATATATCCACTAAGTTTCAGCACAATCTGAGAGATGGTTATTTGAGAGGAAGTCAAAAATAGCAAAAACGCACAAAAATTCACACAAAAAAATAGAAAAAAATTGTAGCGTGACCTGTTGAACAACTTAAGGTCTAAGGGTCCCCAGAAATGTCCCTACACAATTTCAAAGTAATTGGCCAATCTCTTTCTGAGAAGATTTTTTAAGATTTCCCCCAAAAACGAAAAAAAAATCATTAAAAATCCAAAAATCACTTGACGGTGACCATTTCTACAAACTTGGTAGACACCCACCCAAGGCACATCCCCACCAAGTTTGAAGTGGATCTGGCCAGTGGTTTTGGAGAAGAAGTCGAAAATGTGATTTGGACGGACGATGGAAGACATACGGACATTGGATGCCCCATCCTCCTAAAAGCTCAACTGCATTATCATCTGAGCTGTGGTAAAAATTTGGTCTCTGCAAAGAGAGAATTTTTGGAGATATGGCGTTAACAAGGCATGGACGTCTCTTTTGAAACTTAAAAGCTTCATACACTATTCCACCATACGAACACTGCTATAAACAGGTAAATAGTAATACAATTTTTAGCACCATAAAGTTGACTAGAGGTGTTATGAGGTA
Source organism: Hermodice carunculata (assembly GCA_964020975.1). Taxonomy (NCBI): domain Eukaryota; kingdom Metazoa; phylum Annelida; class Polychaeta; order Eunicida; family Amphinomidae; genus Hermodice; species Hermodice carunculata. The sequence goes on from OZ026625.1 coordinate 46,772,946, forward strand.
AAGTGTACTAAGGTATTAGCTAGGAAGCCACCTCTTCCACTATACTGGATGAAGATTTTAAAGAAAGAAATCCAGTAAAAAGTGAGTATAATCATGGTTTTCCAACTTAAGATGGACTAGAGAAAATTCTCTAGGTGGGTTAAGTATACTTTACCCCGGGTACTTTCCCTCTTACCATTCTAAACACTTTCAGGACTAGACTTTGCCATTTCAAGCTTCATCTTGCCATTGTTTCACTAATGTTCTGGAGTTAAAGTTGTATTTTTTAGGTACTTGGTCATATCTCTGGAAACATTTCGACCGAGTTTTGTGTAGTTGTTTTTCATAACCTTTGCGTGGTAGCTTTTGCAACAAAGTTCTGACTCTGTTGACAAAATCGTTAAAATGTGTGGTGTTTCTAGCAATACATATCACTTGTCTCATAAACTCTACATACTTGTTTCTATGGAATGTTTCCTGTCAGATAAGGGTAGGAGATAAGATCAAAACTGAACTGGTCTCTTTTGTCAAATATTTTTGTTACATACTGGTTGTTCTTTATTTCTATATCCAGATCAAGGAAAGTAGCTTTTGTATCACTTTCATTTTCCAGATTTAATATTAGTTCTTTGGGATATATGTTTGTCCAATTTCCCCTTATTTCATCTCCACTGTTTAAAGCACACAGGCCATCTATAAATCTTGTGTAAGAATATGATCTTCTTGCAGTTGTAAAGTTTGTTCTTGCCAATTCCTCCATCCATTTTGATTCATAATAAGGTAAATAAAGGTTGGCAATATATGGGGCTGGATCTGTTAGCATTGGTATGCCTACTATTTGTTGACAGACTCTGGTTCCAAAGCAAAAGTATGCATTGTTGATAATGTATTCTATCATTTGAGCACACTCTTGCTTCGTGTAAGATATTCCTTTATTCTTACCTTTATCAAATTTAGCCTCAGCACCAGGTATTTTAAAATATACATGTACTGACATGTGCCATCTTTGAATGCTTTATCCAACATTGAAATTAACAAGTTGTTTCGGTCTGTCAAGTTAATCTTTGTATACAATGTTGAAAAATCAAAGGTATGAATTGATTTGGCACCATTCTTATTGTTGATTTTGTCAATGTCCAGTAGAATATCACTTGTGCTTTCTGTAAACCACATTCGATTCCTTCCCGTGTACATTAGGAGGGGTGGACGATGGACGACAGACCCTCACAAAAGTTCAGTTGACTGACAAGTCAGCTGAGCTAAAAAGTCTAATGACAGACGGACGGACAATGGACACAAACTGATTCTGTAAGCTCTGCTGATTGACAAGTCAGCAGAGCTAAAAAAATTCATTAAAAAAAATCTAAAAATCACTGTAGCATGCCCATTTGGACAAACTTGGTACAGACCCACCCAAGGTACATCACCACCACATTTGGAGAAAAGCTGGTTGACAGTTTTGGAGAAGAAGTCAAAAATGTGAATTGTGGAGGGATGGACGGACGAAGGACCATCCTATAAGCTCACCTGATTGACATGTCAGGTGAGCTAAAAATGAAGAAATTCTTTACAAAATCTACAAATCTTTCAAGTGTGACCATAAACTTGACCAAGATCTACCCAAGTTGGATCCCCACCAAGTTTAAAGAAGATCTGGCCAATGGGTTTGGAGAAGTGAGAAAACGTATGTGTGAACAGACAACAGATGACTGGCCACTTTATGAGCTCAACTGACTGACAAGTGTCCGTTCAGCTAAAAATTACAGTATATCGGTAACTGTTAACCTTGTTGTCATTCATCCCATGACCCTTATATCTCCATCATCCCTGTTCATACACATATATATGCTATATAGAAAGGCTATTCCCCTACATTAGCCTACCAGGGCGTCATACAAAATTGTCTGGAGTGGTTATGCTATGCAGTGAACCCTGTCTTGAAAGGCAATCCCTAAAAGTGACCAAGTTGTGGTCTCGCAAAGCAGGTAGTCTCTCATAGGAGGTATAAATAACAATAAAAGTGCCATGTAACCAAGTCAAGTATTTTGAAAAAAGTGGCCTTTCAAGACAGGTAGTCTCCCATTGCAGTGGTCTCTAAAGACAGCAGCACTCAACTCTACACTAACACACATTTACTCAGTTCAAGAACCCCTTCTGTATGAATCTTGTAGCCAAATTTGAACTTGCCTGTTACTGCCACGCCTTCCACACAAAAAACATCCGATGATGCAGACCACACACAGCACTGCAAGGATTACACTCAGGATAATGAGGCGTGTTTCTAGATGACACTGGCTTTCTCTGTGTGGTCCTGTACAACATAAATACATTGTCATACAATTAGCCATTTCAAGTCTTAATTACATGCACACAAAATAAAAATAAAATATATACATTGTATTGCTATTGAATTATCATTTTGTTTTTTGAACCAGCAACCTTTGGCGCCAACCACCTAGTTGTGTTTTCATGTGAGAAAACTTCTAGTAAATATTATCAGCACATACCCCTGTGCTAGGCACCAACAAAGATCCTTCAGTACAGTCCCGTTAACCCTTTCCCTCTTGAAGTAAGACTGAGTACATGTATAGCTTTCCTTGATATGGTATTGGTATCAAACACCCAAACCATCTCAAGAAGAGTTGTTCACCTGGGTCACAATCTTGATAGGTCTCATGTGCATTTCACATTTAAAACATTGTTCATCCTTGTTGAAATGAAGTCAAAAACACTGATGCAGATGACTTTGATCACCAACTGGATTTTGCTGGTTTAAGGGGGACAGGGTCAAAGCGATAATTCATCTTCAAAATTCAATTACATGCATCTTTTTACAATTAGTCACATAACTGCTGTAATCTGTGGAATACAACATCCTGCAAATGTGAAGACATGTATTTCAAAACTATCAATGGGAGAAAACAAGTCATAACACATCCTCCAACATACCCAAAGAATATAATTTCTGTGTGAGCAGAACATGCTCAACTGCATGACCAAGACATATTCACCTGAAAGAATGTGTCATCTGTGGCATCGACAGTTTATATCTGGGTTAGTTCTAAATTTGCCTAATGGTGGTGCTGCCCATCCTGTTCATGGCTGACCACCCACATCTTGTGGTCACTTTCCATGACCCTCACTTTTTCTCCATAGATTAACATGGAGAATTAGCATTAAGGAAATGCCAATAATATATATTTTATGTTCGGAACAAGCTGGACTCGAACCTACAACCTTTGGTACCAGTCGCCTAGCTGAAATGGGAAAAACGTGGACATCACTATCCCACCTACTTGATCCAGTGACCTAGTTTTAATAGGACATGCTTTTTAATCTTGGTCCACTTGTGTAATTTCATAAACAGTCAAACGCCAAAATTTTAAGGGCCAAATACAAACAGCAAATTGAGATCACTGTGACGAGATGAGACATCTGACCTGGGGACCTACTTTTGCTTCATGACACACCTTTATGCCAAGATGCACCTGTGTGTAAAGTTTCATTAATCTCAGTTGAAAAAGCACATAACAGCCCTGACATGAAGTGTAATGTAGGTTTATATGAATGTATCACGGTGACCCAGATACTTGACCTAGAGACCTATTTTTGTTCCATGACACACTCTTAGGTCAAGATATGTGTATCTGAAGTTTCATGAAACTAAGTTAAATTATAAAGGAATTACAGCTCGGACACGATTTTACAAGAATGTCTCTGTGACCCAGATACTTGACCTAGTGACCTACTTTGGGACATGACACACCCTTATGTCCTGATGCACCTGTTTGTAAAGTTTCTTTAATCTGACTTTTGAAGGACAAGCGAATTTTGGCCCGGACAGAATAGAGGACAGATGTATGCACAGACAGAAAAGGTAATTACTATATGCCCCTCCTCTGGTAGTGAGAAGTCAAAAAATGATGAAGATACAAAATTTATTTTAAAAAACAGGAACAAAACCATAGTGCCACCTGTTTAACAAATTTAGATCCCCAGAAGTCCTTATGCAATTTCAAGTAATTGGCTTGGCAGTTTCAGAGAGGATTATTTTAAGATTTTGTCCACAAAAAATTCAATTCAGGTATCTGTCAGTGAATGCATGCATTTCTATTGATTAACATGCAAGTTAATGGGGATTTCAATGGAAATTCAGGCTTTACACTTCTCGAAAACAGTCAGCCAGATTCAGTTCAAATTTGTTAGGCATGCAGCTTGGCTAAGTTTCTATCAAGTTTCTTCAAATAGTCAAGCTCCAGTGATTTTCAGGGCTCAAAGTTGGGCAATTTTTTGAGGGGCCAGCATCCATCATGCGTAATTAGACTCCATACTAAAATTTAGTGGCCATTGCCTAATATTAATAGCCAGGGGTACTTTTTGGTGGCCACTGGCTACCCACAGGTAGCAAAATTGAGTCCTGATTTTTAGATTTTTTATTATTTTCTTCTTCATTTTTGGCAAAATCTTAAAAAGTCTTGAAACCACTGAGCCAATTGCTTGGAAATTGCATAGGGACACTTCCAGGGACTCCCAGACCTTAGTTTGTTCAACAAGTTGTAGTCTGATTTTTTTTTTCTTTTTTTCTTTATGAATTCTGGTGTTTTTGATATTTTCATCTTCTACTCCAGAACCATTACTCAGATTTTTATGATACTTGGTACAAATGTCTCTTGGGGGAGAGTTAAACAAACTTGCTCACTAGGTGGTGATACTCTGGAACCTTTGTTTTTAATGAGTATTTCAGTTCAGGTATCTGTTGGTTAATGCACGCATCCTATTAATTACCATGCAAGTCACTGGGGATTGCAGCACAAATTCACATTTTTACTGTCTCAAAATCCTCAGTCTCTAGACCAGAGTGGGACTTATTATGGGTTGAATGTCAAGGTCAGCTAAGGACAGGCTGTTCACACAGCTCTCTTGTTCTTTCAGTTGTGGCCTGTCAGTTTAGAGTGGTGCTATAACATCAAGAAAAGTGCCTCATTACTGTTAATTAGGGAAACTGTGCCACCTATCCTATGCATACAAATAACAGGACCACTTCTAGGTAACTGCTTCCGCAACATTTACCAGTCATTAATCACCATCTCTATTGTGATGCAAGTTGCATTTTGGTAGCCATGTTGGGCATGTAAATCTAAACATGAACAGTAAGACAGTTACCTCAGTAATTAGCATGTTTACTCTGGGGCAGTTTTATCCTGAGGGTGCCGTTTGGTTTACGTCCAGAGGCCACATTTTGTGACATTAAACCATACATTTAAAAGCATGTTCAATCTTTTTTGAGTGAGAATGCTGAACCTTACAGTGATAAAATGGTGACAGAGTGCTGCACCCATGTTAGGGATGACTACTCATGCTTTCATCACTACATTGTATTTTATACAGAAAACTGAAAAAAACAAACAAATTAAAACCCTACTTACTAAGCCTGATGTCGAACTTTTGAATTGGTAGAACTTCTCTTTGTTCTACAATATCCCACAATTCTGCTTCACATGTGATTTCCTGTGCTCCATACACGACCAACTCTGCCGAGCAGCGAAGACCTGGGCAGTACGCCAAGACTGTTGTACCATTTGTCAGGGTCAAGCTCCTCCCTATGAATTCTTTGCCCTGCCACTCAGCTTGACACGATACATTGTGCAACCCTGTATCAAGTAAAAGCATGCATGAACTGTATGCAGTTTATAGAAACCACTGTTACCAAAGACTAATACCAGTTTTTAGGTTGTAATAACTATGCAATTCTAGGTTCCAACTTTTAATAACAGAAGATGATACTGACATGCATATATAATTTCTAAAGAACTGTCAATGACCACACTATAATTGAATCATTTTTCACAGGTCTATTTCACTTCAACAGAGAAAAAGTTTACTTTTAAGTGCAAAGTACTTTGAGGCATAATGAGCTGGTGTTGAAAGTTATTGATGCTTTAACCATACATCCAAGTATATCCCCTCGCACGGCATATAAACTGAAGTATGATTGCTTAACATTTACAAGTTACAAGACAGGAGCTACACATTTTGTTGGAGATACCAGTAGCTCATAATGTAATTCCCCATAGTTGACACACACATTTAAAGCCAACATTTTTTTGCACAAAATCCCGGTGCATATCATTCAGAGGTATACAGATTAAGATTTTTTTACTGGTCTTATGTCTTCTGGTTTTCGAGCATCACCAATCTCGGAAATTGGATACTTGGACCATATTACAAGCATTGACTGAAACATCTTCCAAAAGTAGAACAAACTACCACATCTTCTCAAGAAATATATTTTTACCTGCTTTGCTTACACTCTTTTTGAAAAATTCATAGTGCAAAAACAACTTCACTCCAGTCGGATTTTTTTTTTTTTTTTGTTTAAATTTTTGATATACAAACTTGGCCAGTAGATTTAATTCCATGGCAACTTGCTTCTGTAGTTCACATTTTGTACACCAGACAGTGACACCAAAACAAGCAAGAAAAATCACTGGTGCAGTTTGTTGTTACTTATTAGGCTAGTTTTGAAGTTGAGGCATTGAAATGGTGAATTTTCATCTCATCTGTCTAAATGTACAAAAACTAATGCATGAACAAAATCAGATAGATATTCACAAGAGTGGGTGTGATGCAAGTTGCAGGTGATTGAGTGCAGTGCCATTGACTGACTACACGACAATCTTCAAACTTGGCCGTCAGCAGGCACAGTTCCATTTTCCATGCAACAGTTTGTTGTTTATCACAATTCAGTGTTGATATTGGGAGTTGGGGAAAACATGAACAAATTTTACTGAGTAAATGTACTGATAGTACAAACAAGTGGTGGAGCCAGCACTGACTGCCCCTGAATGGTTGATTGCTTTGCATGTGCTTCGCCTCTGTTCTAAGTTAGTGCTTTTGCATTCAGGAATATGGCATTTTGCCTTCTTTGACTGCAGCATGCCCAAAATCATACCTGCATGTTATGCACAATCATGCACTTACCACCGGGAATTACAGGAAGTAACTGGATGTGTGCAAATATTTTTGAGAATACCATAGCACAATTATAACCTATGGTATAAAGGCTATGGGCACTAGTGAAACATGAATACATACATGCACATACACACACACACACAGACAAAAAGGGAAACTAACACCTCCAGTGACATTTTATCTCCACTGAAAAATCACCTACTTTGTGTAACTACTTTTGGGCCAGTCGTAAGACTAGGTCTCTGCAAGATCAAACATCAAATTTGCTTTATGTTTCCTCAAATTGCCCATGAGAATCGTGTAAAGATTATTTACCAAACTTACTACATGTAGAACATTTATGTCTCAACACAAATGAACTAAACCAATATTTTCTGAAATGCGAGTACACATACACGCAAGTTGGTCGATGGTTAAGCATACATGTATAAGTGATCAGTATGATGATCCATACTGTCAGATGTGATCAGTGTCTTGAAACCATTCTCACGATAACCCCTTCCCCCTTAAATCAAGACTCAGTCTACAGCTTGCCTTGACATGGGTTATCTGATCTTCATAGGTCTCATCGACAAATCTCCTTGATTCTGTGCATCAACTCAGGCTTTTTGCCTTGCCTCAAATACCCACCTATTTATTTATTTATTTATTTATTCATTCATTTGCTCATTTATTAATTAAATCTGTGTGCCAACGCAGACTTTATCATCTGTCTGTCTGTCTGTTACGTCCTCTTTTTCTGGAACACCATTTCTTCGAAAAGTACCAAACCTAGTAGTGAATTTGTGCATATTGTTTGGAACACTCGTGATGTTAAAAATTATGCAAATTAAGGGCAATTACAATTTTTAAACTTCTGTATATTCAAAAGTATTAGACATACACTCAAAATTCAATGGACAGTGAGCAAAAGCTGTAGCATTTTAAATTATGCTAATTAAGAACACTTGAAAATTGCACAGTTCCGTTTGAAGAATATGGATTGTTTACGAAGAGAGAAAAGGAAAAAGAATGGGCAGTTTGTTAACCAGTGCCAAAACAAATGACTAAATGCTTTAAAACAAGGCAGAATACGTTAAAAAGCGGCAGTGGCACACTAGAGCGCATGTACACGATCAGCGAATGCTGACCAAGCCACCGTCGAAAGTGCCAGGCCCCTCCCCCCAAATACCTCATGTACTGTTAAAACACTATTTATTAACTGAGATGAAGGTCATAGAATAGTGGAACTAAGGGTACTAGCCGAGATTCTTGTATGCGAGGAATATAAAAAAAACATTGTCCCTAAAAAATACAGAATCAGAAAAACGATATGGCTTGGCCAGTGTACTTTACATTTCTTGTGAATGTTGTACGAAACACCCTGTCCCAACTGGAAAAAAAACACAGCAACAGTAACCCCAGCGTCAAAAGGTGACACAGGCATATTTGCTAATGTGCTGCCTGTGTTACCATTCGACAATGTATTAAGGCAACTATAATTTTGATATTCTTATTTTTACGTCTTTTTTCTACATTGCTGTATTGCACAATGGAGAGAATCTTAAAATGTTTGCCTCTTCTAAGTAAAACTATGAAAGTATATACTGTAAATTGCTTTAATTTTGCTGTATTCTTATTTTCGCTTATTTCGCTGATGGCACAAAACCGTGAAAATAATAACACAGCGAAATAGTATTTTAACATTGTCAGAATGGGAATTATTTCCAAAACAGTGAAATTTAAAACTACAGTGAAATGTCAACAATACTAAAACCGTGAAAATTTAAACACGCGAAAATAAAGCAATTTACAGTATTATGACTGAAAAAGAAAAATAAACGACACACTGCCGTTTGTTTAAGCTACATACATGTATATTGATATGGTATCGAAGTTAGACAATGAATGGATACCTTGTACCTATGAACATAGAACAAATTAAGTCAACATGCATGAATTCTTTGTACGATTGCCGAAAAAATAGCACCGTATGATATCTTTTTTTGTGAATCAATGAAATCAGTACATATTTTGGAAACCTACTACAATTTTTCAGGGATTTGTAAATTTTTTTTTTCCATTTCAAACTTAAAAAATAATGTGAGCACTTATACATTTTTGCAAGATGAGATGAATTAAAAGTCACATTCCAGCATGTTTTGCCTACATATTTGTTATTTAAAAGGTTTGATATGCATTGCATACACTCATATTGAGTTACTTTATGCATATTTTTGCATCCTTAATTTCTTTTGTTGCCTTTACCCACATATATAATGTTTGCTATCAAATTTCTGTAGTCCTTACCTGTTTTGCCACCTAGCGACAAAAGTAGCACCGTGACATGCCAATTTTTTGCTTGCATTTTCTTTCAAATGCCAATATCTTTGTTCACACCAAAAACCGGAGATTTCTAAATTCTTTTGACCAGTGTACCGAACGTCTTTAGGCGCTTTATGACCTAGAATAATTGGCTCCATGCATATTTGGTGTAAGTTTTGCAGTTCCACCTCCATTTATTATATCATGGGCATCACAAAACCATTTTCTGATATGCATTCCCTCTGTGACCTTGACAAAATATGTCTAGGTCAACCACATTAAGCAATATCAAACTTCTATATATGAAACACGTTTGTGGTACATTTGGTGCTGCTAGTCTTCTTACTTTTCAACACATCAAATTCAGTGTCTATACGACATCCTTAATGACCTTGAAAAATAGGTCGAGCTCACCCAAAATTTTGCAAAATCTTACCACTGGCCTAATGTACATTTGGTGTAAACATACAAGTTCCATCTATATAAAATGAATTTAATGTACTTTTAATACCTAGGATGCTTGTTCCAACTAAATGCAATCAGTGGCGCCACTGTGAATTCACACATCATAGATTTTTGTCTGTATTCATTCTGTACTGGTATATTGATACATGTTCCCAAGTTCAGATGTACTGACCACAACAAAATAAATTATTTCCTGGTATGTATTTCCTTTGTGACCTTGAGAAAATAGGTCAAGGTCACCCATACTATGCAATACACAATACACATGTTCCACACTTGTGGTGCATTTGGTGTTGCTAGCCTTCTTATTTCTCAAAAGACAAAATTTATGTCCTTTACTGCCTCCTCAATGACTTTCAGAAATATATCAAGGTCACCCTAAATTTAAGAAATTTGATCATTGGTCTAATGCATACTTGGTGTAAATTTACAAGTTCCATCTGAATTTATAATCAAAATAATGAATTTACTGTACTTTTAAAACCTACAATGCTAGATTCACTTAATACCACCAGTGACACCCCCTGTGACTCTATGTGTCATAAGCTTGTCTGTATAGTATTCCTGCACTGTGCATGTGCACAAGTTCAGACATAATGACCACAATGTTCAACAAAAAATCATTTCCTGATGTGTGTTCCATCTGTGACCTTGAGAAAGTTGGTTAACTTTATCCATATTATGCAATACCAAAATTCTATCTATGATACACATTTGTGGTACATTTGGTATTGCTAGCCTTCTAATTTCTCAAAATGCAGATTTTTTCATTGGCCCAACACATACGTGTTGTAAATCTTGAAGTTACATCTGTATTCATGATCAATATAATTAATTTCATGTACTTTTTACATCTGTGATGCTAGTTCTACTAGTGGCGTCACAATGACTCTACACGTCACAAGACTTTTGTCAGTATAATGTACAGCATTTGAACATGCCCACTTTTGAGAAGAAGTGCAAACAACCATTCACAAAATCGGCTAAACTTTATTTCCGGAAATGTATTCCCTCTGTGACCTTCAGGAAGTATGTCAAGGTTACCCATACTATGCAACATATAACTTCTACATATGAAACATATTTGTGGTACATTTGGTATCATCAGCTTTATTCTTTCACAACACAACAAATTTAATATTTTCAACACTTGTTGGTTGATACAGGTCCTTCTGTAATACTGTAGGTGGCACCACCAAATTTCAGAGCTCAGTCTTTTTGCCTGATCCATATTCCCATCGAGTTTTGAGATGATTCATGAAAAACTTTTCAAAAAAGAGCATTCTCAAAATTTTCCTATTTTGGGTCAAATATACTAATAATACTACAGATAGCACAACCGATGTTGAACTCATCCTAGATTTTCATACACTTTAAGTCCTGAAAGTTATCTGGGGTTAAGATGAAAACTGTTGACTGTATCGCCTTCGCAAGCAAAATTTTACAGACAGACTGCCCGACTGATGACCAGACACACATGAGTGATCACAAAAGCTATGTGACCAATGATGAACAGAGCTAAAAAAGGAAAAACCATAGTGCCACCTGTTGAATGAGTTAAGGTTGGTGGGTCCCCAGAAATGTCCCAACTCAATTTTGAAGTAACCGGCTAGATGCTTTTAGCCAAGATTTTTTATGAAAGAAAAAATTAATAAAAAAATACAGAAATCACTAGAGTGTGACTTTTTGAACAAATTTTGTAGAGAGCCATCCAAGGTACATCACCATCAAGTTTGAAGTGGATCTGGCTAAATTTTTTCAAATTTCTTTTGGGGAAATCGAAAATGTTAATTGTGTATAGATGACGGGCCAGAGACCATCCTATTACTTGAGCTGACTAACAAGTCAGCTGAACTAAAAAGGCATTCTCAAAATTTTCACATTTTTGTCAATATATTTTTGGTGCTCCTTTGATGCTGGTGGACTTACATATGTACAGGACCCAATCTGGGGCAACTCCGAACACAGTACTTCATTTGTACTGGGATAAATACAACGAATTGGGCCGTTTTGTTTACCGCATTCACACACACACCTGCATCCATTGAACCACTCTTTTTAAGAATGGGGATTTGGTACAGTTGGTATGTGTGTTTCCCATTTTTGGCCAGGTGATTGGTACTGAAGGTTGCTGGTTCAAGACCAAGCTATTCTGTGGTCACAAAATTTATATTACTGTAGGTGGCCCCACCATTAGCAAACTCAGCCTTGAGTTTTACACTGTTTGTAACATATACTGAAAATCATATTGAGTTAGCTGTGGACTGTATTGCATTCACAACAAGGTGAAGAATGAAATAGAATAAAATAGAATATAATAGTCCCCATAAGAGAACAGACAGCAAAGTTCATGACTGTACTGCCCTAAAACTCTATGGGGGTCAAGTGATGGTGACACAATTTTGAAGAGCAACACATCCCTTTTGTAAGTGTTTACATACCAAATTTGGTAGCTGTAGGCGTTAGGGTATGGAAAATATGGCCCCGACAGGTTCAAATTTATGGGGGGGGGGGGGCACCTCAAAAGTGACTTTCCATCAGTGCATGACACACTCCTTTTTTTATAACGTATCCTCACACCAAATTTGGTTGCTGTAGGTGTTGCCATATAGACATGGAAACATGGTCCGAACCACCTCAAACATTATGGGGATCAAAGGTCAGGGTCATGGTAACTTAATTTTGGTGCACCACATGCCCCTATTCTATGAAATGTCCAGACACAAATTTACAGTATGGGAAATATGGACAGGACAAGCTTTGTTGGAAGGATGGTTGGTTGGTTGGACAGAGGAAAGGATGAACTTAAGGACAAGGTGCAAACCTATTGTCCCTATTAGGGGACCAAAAATGATTTGGAACTGACAGACAGACAAATATTTATTAACCTATAAGCTCTGTACCCTTGGGCCAAAATGAGAACTTGGTGACACCAGTTGATGTATGTTCATATTGCAAAACAACTGGTCTAGCAGTTGTGGGGAAGATGAACTTTTGGGTGGCTAGTGTGTTTATCTATAAATAGAGAGAGAATCTCCACATTGCATAAATGGATACAGGTTCACAGGTGTGACAACCAAGTTCCGTTTGTGCGATACATTATGATGTTGAAGATGGCGTAATGTAATATCGCACAAAAGGAACTTGCAAGGTTCATCTGTGAATCTGTATCCGGTTACAAAATGGTGATTCTATTTATCCAAAGTTTAAATGCAGAATAGGCATAAATTTATGAGTGTTTGTGCAATAATACTAACACGTAAGGGTAGAGTCTTGCATACAGCGCCAAGAACTGGAGGAATTTAAGTCTAATTAAAGTGATTTGGCATCACAGTTTGAAAATGGAGCTCTGCCATTAGCGCCGAGATACAGAAGAAACAAACCAGAGGATTTTAAACAAAGGTATGTCATATCCTGGACTTGCTAGTGATGTAAAAGCTCATTTATGGAATACTGTGTGCTTACCTTCATTGACATATGGGTGTGAAGCAGTTGCTTTGAATACACAAAGTTTTAGAAAGCTTGAATCATTTCAGGGGAGTATGATAAATCAGTTTATGGATATTAGGAAGCGGTCCCACCACTCCAGGCGGAGGGAAACGCTAAATGTCTACCGAGTCCAAGACACTATACAGCAGAATACATATTTTTATTATCGTATATTTTGTGTGGACAGTCCTCTTAGGACTCTAATGTGTGATATGCTAGCAAATTATATATTGTATGGACAAAGAGTCCCTGGATCACTCTTAGACAAAGTTATTCATGCGGGCGTGTCTCCAGTGCAAGCTGCCATATGTCCGTGCTCTTCACCGAGACAATCTTATTCAGATGGCATTGTGGATTCATTGCGTTATTTAATTATGCAAGAAAATTTTATTAAACCTTGGAGCAATAAGCATCTCCTTACTAGGTTGCTAACTACAGCGTTTTAACCCTTTGAGAATGGTGGGACTGTGGACCAGGGCTTTTACAGCTTGCTGGGCTCTGGTTGCAGGTCTCTTCATGCATTATATTCCATATAATTTAGGAGGTATGCACAGGGAGTGTGGCCGCTCTCAGGTCATGGGTTGCCGACGCGTGACCCATTGGGTAGCGACGCGCGGCCCGCCCGGTCTGCATCACCTGCATTAGGGGAGCTGAAGGTAATGATGTCTCTAAGTGTTTTAATTTGGTTATTATCCTATGTTGGTTTGTCTCTTATTCTTGTGTACACACTGAGTCATTGTCATATCATTTCAATGTACAATTTATCGGTATTTTAGTTTCCCATTTGTCGAGGTTGAATAAATTATCATTATTGCTATTATTATCATTATTATTATTATTATTATTATTACTGGCCCTGTATTGGGGTTATGCTGGTGCAAACTCGGAACAAATACACACAGACACACACACAGACACAGACACAGACACACACACACACACAAAGCTAACAATGAGGGTCAAAGCAAATATGAACTCACCAGTTTCAGTGAAACATACTGTTTTGTTGCACATACTATGGTCAAAATACATCTGCAAGCTCGGCTTTGACTCTGAATTAACAGCTGTAGAAAGACAAGAAATAGTATTACATAGTACATAGTCTTCTCTGTCACTGCTCTCATTCTAGATTTTGAAAAAGTTTGTTTCGTTTTTGTTTTTTTTCCAAAACACAAAATCAAAATTTCACCATTTTTTTTAAACGGAGCAGTATTATACATTATACAACATCTAGTGAGCAAGAAGCATTAACACAGATACATTATCCCCCTGCACAGTCATTATTTCGCAATACTGTAAATTGCTTTAATTTTGCTGATGGCATAAAACCGTGACAATAAAAACACACTAAAATAGTATTTTAACATTGTGTTTGAATAGGAATTTTGTCCAAAACAGTGAAATTAAAGCTACAGTAAAATGTCAAAAATACAAAAAATGAAAATTTATACATACAAAAATAAATCAATTTACAGTATTAAAATAACATGTGTCATGACAGAAGGACTACCACTCTTACAAGGCTGCTACATAGTATTTTTGTTAATCTGAGCTAATGCTGTTTGTTTGGATATCTCGTACGTGATGATTGATAGTGCACTGTTAATTTACTGAATATAATAAGTGTAACCAGAAGTTACTTATTTTGCAACATCACATCAAATGTCTCCTGGTGATGGGAGATATCTGGTCTGGTTATAATAATATGGTTACATATACAAGATACTGTACTGTAAAGTGGAAGTCTTATTCACACTTCATGAAGAAACAAGATGTGTTTGTAAAAGATAGATGCCCCTCGCCCTCATTACCCTTGCCCTCGCTACCCTATTGGTAGTGGTAGATGGGGCACTCATGACCTTACAAAATTAGTAAAGGTTGATCATACATCAATGTTACATATCTTTAAACTTTAACCTAGCCCTTAAAAAACAACTAAAACCCTGGACAATATAAAAGTTATAGCTGAAAAATTAGTCATTGTTTAGAAACTATATTCAGCAAAGTGGCTTTATGACCTTGGAAATTAGGGCAAGGTCACTCATTTTCACTTGACCTTCTTCAGTTATTGTGCAAAAAAAAGGAAGTCTACTGTCTGTCTGTGACCCTCAAAAATGGTTCAAGGTCACCCATCTACAAACTCAAACTAGCCCTTATAGGCAACCATAAAGCTGTGCAACATAAAAGTGCTACCTCTAAAATGCAAGTTATCATGCAGAAATAATATTCAACCAAATGGCTCTGTGACCTTTGAAATTAGGTCAAGGTCACCCATCTTCAAACTTGACCTAGCCCCGAATACGGACAATTATCCAGTGCAATATAAAAGTCCTAGTTTAAAAACCTCTTCAGTTATCATGTGGAAACCAAAGTTAACTCAGGTACCACTGTGACCTTGGAAATCAAATCAAGGTCAGCAAACTTTAAACTTCTTCTAGTCCTTAGCAAGAACTATAGACCTGTAAAGTATCCCAGTCCTAACTTAAAAACTGTTATTGTGCATAAACCACAGGAATTCTACAATCTCTCTGTGATCCTGAAAACTGGGTCAAGGTCACCCATCTTCAAACTCAACCTAGCCCTTACAGACAACCATAAGGTGTGCCATATAAAAGTTTCAGCTCCAAGGTATAAGTTATCATGCAGAGAGCATGAAACCATATTCAGTACAGTGGCTCTGTGACCTTTAAAATGAGGTCAAGGTCATCCATCTTCAAACTTCACCTGGCCCCAGATATGGACTATAATCCTGTGCAATATAAAAGTCCTAGCTTAAAAACCTCTTCAGTTATTGTGTGGAAAAGCAAAGTTACCTCAGGTACCACTGCAACCTTGGGAATTAGGTCAAGGTCACCCATCTTCACACTTTGCCCAGCTTTTGACTAGAATGATACACTTGTACAGTATCAAAGTCCCAGCTTAAAAACTTCTTGAGGTATTGTGCGGAAACCACAGTCTACCGACCGACTGACATGTGCAACGCTATATGCCCCACCTTCTTCGAAGGGGGGCATAAAAATATTGCTTTCATGTTAAATGTCAGTAGGATAACACTACAGCAGGAATACATGAATCATATTTCATTGGAGACACTCTTTCCATTTTCAAGTTATCATGCTGACACGAGAACTTAGAAACAAAAGCTGCTGAAGTTCAAGAAATATCTGGAGACATTCCCCTGACCTTAAGTTGACCTTCACAGGTCCCAAGGTCAAATATGTCAGCTCCACATGAAAGTATATGTGTCATTTCCTGTTCAGGTCTACCAATTTCTAAGGTCCCAAAATGCACTGCCATTCATGATATACCGCCAGTTTTATGCCTCTGACCTTGAATTGCCCTTTCAAGGTCATGCAAGGTCAAAATAAACAACACTTAAAGAAATTCTAAACATGCTTTCTGTTTAATGTTTAATAGTAACCAAGCACCAAGGATCCACCAGTGCCAAGACAAAGCCAAACTGTCAGATTTGCTGAACATGCTATGGCAAAGCTGGTGTATGAACTTGAAATGAGATCAAGGTCACTCATGTACAATATCATAACAAGAGGACTGTGACAGTCCTGTCCTAAGCTGACATGTACATATACCCTTGTGATTTTTTTAGATTTACCCCCAAATAACAACCAAAAAATTCATAAAATATCCAAAAATCAATGGAGAGTGTCCATTTGAAAAAATTGCTAGAGACCCTCCAAGGTACATTGCTGCTATGTTCCAAGTCAATCTGACTGACGGTTTCGCAGAAGAAGTCAAAACTATGAACTAGAGATAGTCATCATGTGCAACAACAAATATATCCCTGGCATGACACACTGTCTCTCAATTGAGAAAGACTTGTGACAATTTGTGAAAAAAATTCATAAAAATTTCAAAAAAAAAAACGAGCAGGACCACTCAAATATCTTGTGGGCATATATACAGGTTACATTCCCACCAAGTTTGAAGACAATCTGACCATCAGTTTAAGAGAAAAAGACAAAAATCTGTTATCTTGACCAGGGGGATGAACAGACAGACAGTCAGTCAGTCAGATGGACAGACTGACCACCTTGAAAAAAATCCCTCAGGTCTATAGTCTTGAACCAAATTTGAAATTAATAGGGGTCGCAGGTACAAAGATATGGCCGTTTGGACCTGGATATTGCCTAATGGTGTTTTGTTAATGAACTTACTTATTAATGATCACACAAAGCTAGTTTTCGTACTTGACCTGCTTCATCATAAGGTGCATCACTAACCAATTAACAAAATTTAGCACAGCTACATGCAATATTTTTTTAGTTATCACAGTAATGTCGTCCTGATGGACAGACACACAGACGGCGGGTCACAAAACCAATATATGCCCCGGATCCTTCAGACGTGGAAATATATAATTAGCATTAGACTACTCACTGACTTACATAGTAATCATTAGGAAGGGTGTATTTACCTACAAGTACCTCAATTGAAAAAATCATTAAAGATCAAGAATCCGCAACATTACTTCCTAGTGAACAACTTTGTTTGGCCCTTCAACAGGGAACATATCCACCAAGTTTCAATTTAATCTGAGTGACGGTTCTGGAAAAGTCGAAAATAGCAATAACACATACATACACAAAAATTAAAAAAAACTAGAACACACTGATTTTCCAACAGAAAATCAAATGTCTCCCGGTGGAACACTTACGTCTCTGAATAAGCTACACGTGATAACAAATTACAAATGACCAAGTTTGCCTGAAAATTACAATCCTATTTTAGCTCGCACCTAGATACATAACTCTAGCAATTTTCATCAAGTTCTTCAAGACTTATTGCAGAGAAATCAATTTCACATAAGTGACCCTGTGACCTTAAAAATTATGTCAAGGTCATCCAAATACAATCCCAACCTTGGTCTTGCCTAGATACATATTCCTACCAAGTTTCATCAAATTCTATCAAGTTCTTCAAGACTTATCGCACGGAAACTAATTTCACATAAGTGACCCTGTGACCTTGAGAATTCGCTCAAGGTCATGCAAATACAATCACAACCTAGGTCTTGCCTAGATACATAATCCTACCAAGTTTCATCAAATTCTATCCTGTTCTTCATGACTTAGGGCACGGAAACCAATTTCACATAAGTGACCCTGTGACCTTGAAAATTAGGTCAAGGTCACCCAAATACAATCCCAACCTTGGTCTTGCCTAGATACATATTCTTACCAAGTTTCATCAAATTCCATCTCGTTCTTCAAGACTTATCGCACGGAAACTAATTTCACATAAGTGACCCTGTGACCTTGAGAATTCGCTCAAGGTCATCCAAATACAATCCCAACCTAGGCCTTGCCTAGATACATAATCCTACCAAGTTTCATCAAATCCTATCCTGTTCTTCATGACTTATGGCACGGAAACCAATTTCACATAAGTGACCCTGTGACCTTGAAAATTATGTCAAGGTCACCCAAATACAATCCCAACCTAGGTCTTGCCTAGATACATAATCCTACCAAGTTTCATCAAATTCTGTCAAGTCCTTCAAGACTTATCGCACGGAAACCAAGTGTTGAAGAACCTGAACGACAACAACAACAAGCGGAAGAAACGGGCACTAAAACAAAATGTCCCCCGGCTTCCACCGGGAGACATAAAAATGATTAAAAAAAAAAAAAAAAAGAAAGAAAGAAAGAAAACAAGAGGATCATGATCCTGTGCTCTGCTCACTGGAATCTGCTTTTACAATATTGCAATACATGCACTGTAGTCTCTATAACTATATATATGTACAGTGGCAGCACTCACTTAGTCGCAAATTTTGATATCCCGTAACTTTGTCAAAACTTAATATATCCCCATTATTTTCACAAACTTTTATTGTCTTTAGTCCAACAGTATTCTGATAAAATTTTGAGCAATTCTGTTTGGTCATTCTGGACAAGTCGAAGATTGCCTTAACACACAAAAATTCATTTAAAAAAAAAAAAAGGGAAGCAACTACAGTGCCACCTGGTGGCCAAAATAAGAACTGGTTGACCCCAGGTGACCCTATGTGCAATATCAAAACAATTCGCCAGGTAGTTTTTGAGAAAAAGAAATTTTATTTTTTTTCAAAAAATAAATTTAAAAATTCATCAAAAGTAGAAAAAATATTGCATCATCATCTCCTAAATGCAAACTTGGTGGAGGTCCACATGGGGAACATCCATGTGCAAAATCAAAACATTCCATGCGGCGCTTTTTTAGAAGTTGAAAATGTAACAAGGCCATGGGCCTAAAATGTAATCTGTGGCGGCAAACTGACCAGTTGGTCGATTGGTATTTTTGGTAGACACATAATTGTGTGTGCATATGATATTCTTCCAGAATATTCTCCATTTTCTTAAGTTTTTGTTGTTGCACCTCTCATAATTTGTTGCCAAAGAAGGGAATACAGTGACAGCTGGCTTGAGAGACTAGGCCAAATTGAGATCCCTTTTTAGGACCAACATATCAAGATATTTTTCTGAACAGACAGGCCCATGGGCCTAATGCTCTGCCGACAGATGACCAGCAGGTCAGCTGAGCTAAATATCATGAAAAATTCACTGGAGCGTGATGACCCAGGTACACTGCCACCAAGTTTAAGGTGAATCTGACAGATAGTTTCTTTAAAGAAGTCCAAAACGTGAAAAAGCATTAGAATAACCATTGACTTGCATAGTAATCTGACAATAGGAAAGGTGCTTTTACCAATAAGTACCCGAATTGAAAACATCCTTCAAAATCAGGAATCCATAGCAATGCCACCTAGTGAGCAACTTTGTTTTACAATTTCACATGGAACATACCCACAAAGTTTCAGCTTAATCTGAGTGACGGTTCTGGAGAAGTCGAAAACAGTAATAACAATTAAAAAAATCATAAAAAAATAGAAAAAATGCAGCACCATCTGGTGACCAATTAAAAGCTACGAGTCCCTAGGAGGGTTCCTGTGTGATATCAAAGCAACTGGATGAGCGGTTTTGGAGAAGATTTTTTTAAGATTTGCCCCCCAAAACACAAACAAAACAAGAGGGCGGTGTGAACAGCCCGTGCCTCTGCTGATCTTGACATTCATCACACTTGCAGCTCTATGAACTTGGGAAAGGATCAAGGACACCATGTTCTGAGTAAGTCTGACCTCTATAGAAGAACACTTACATGTGCAACATCAAACTTCAAGTAGTTCTCAAGTTATAATGAAGAGTAAAATTCATGTATGTTGCACTGTGACCCCACAAACCAGATCAAGGTCATTCATGTACTGTCTCAGCATGACCTTCATACAGAATAATAAATTATTAACATGTGTAGCTAACTCAAAACAGATCTCAAGTCATCAAGTAAACAGTAAATTTCGTGTCAGTTGTCCTGTGAATTAGCATTAGAATGCCCATTGACTTACATAGTAATCAATAGGAAAGCTGCATTGAACAATAAGTACCCGAATTGAAAATCCTTAAAAACTATGAATCCAAAGCAGTGCCACCTAGTAAACAACTGTTTGACCCTTCCACAACAATATATCCATCACATTTCAGCTTAATCTGAGGGACGGTTCTGAGAACAAGTGAAAAATAGCAAAACCATACAAAAAATTCATAAACAAATGCAGCGCCACCTGGTGAACAAATTGGGAACTAGGTGTCCCTGGGAGTGTCTATGAACGATATCAAAGCAATTGGGTGAGTGGCTTCAGAGGAGAAGAATTTTGAAGGTTGCCCCAAAAAAGAACAAAGAAAAAAAAAATCATAAAAAATCCAAAAATCGATAGAGCATGACCATTTGACTACACTTGGTAGAGATCCACCCAAGGCACATCCCCACCAAGTTTGAAGTAAATCTGGTCAATATTATTAAAGTCATGACCATTACAAGAAATTCCCATGTTAAACTTTCCTATTAAAACTTTTGTAGAGATTTTTGAAAAAAAAAAATCATAAAAAAATCCAAAATTCATTGGAACATGACCATTGGAACAAACCTGGTAGACACCCACCCGAGGTACATTGCCACCAAGTTTGAAGTAAATCTGGATGACGGTTTTAGAGAGTCCAAAATGTAAATTAGCATTAGAATGCCCATTGACTTACATGGTAATCAATAGGAAAGGAGCATTTACCCCAAAGGAGCCGAATTGAAAAATTTGTTAAAAATCAGGTATCCGCAGCATTCCCACATGGTGAACAACTTTGTTTGACCCTTCTACAAGGAACATATCCACCATGTTTCAGCTTAATCTGAGTGATGGTTCTGGAAAAGAAGTCAAAAATAGCTAAAACACACAAAAATTTGTAAAAAAAAAAAAAAGGAAAAAAACTGCAGCGCCACCTAGTGAACAAATTAAGAACTAGGAGTCCCAAGGAGTGTTCCTGTGTGATATCAAAGCAATTGGGTGAGCGGTTTCAGAGAAGAAGATATTTTAAGATTTGTCAAAAAAAAAAAAAAAAAAAATCACTGGAGCATGAACATTTGAACAAAACTGGTAGAAACCCACCCAAGGTACATTGCCACCAAGTTTGAAGTTAATCTGGTTGACGGTTTTGGAGAAGAGGTCGAAAATGTGAATTAGCATTAGAATGTCCATTGACTTCCATAGTAATCAATAGGAAAGCTGCATTGACCTATAAGTACCCGAATTGAAAATATTGTTAAAAATCAGGAATCCGCAGCATTCCCACATAGTGTACAACTTTGTTTGACCCTTCTACAAGGAACATATCCACCATGTTTCAGCTTAATCTGAGTGATGGTTCTGGAGAAGAAGTCGAAAACAGCTATAATACACAAAAATTCATAAAAAAATAGAAAAACATTACAGTGCCACTTGGTGAAAAAATTAAGAACTAGGAGTCCCAGGGAGTGTTCCTGTGTGATATCAAAGCAATTGGGTGAGCGGTTTCGGAGAAGATTTTTAAAGATTTGCCCACAAAAGAACAAAAAAATTCATTAAAAATCCAAAAATCACTGGACCGTGACCATTTGAACAAAGTTGGTAGAAACCCACCCAAGGCACACCTCCACCAAGTTTGAAGTGGATTTGGCTGACGGTTTTTGAGAAGAAGTCGAAAATGTGAATTGTGGACAGACGATGACAGACGGGGACGACGGAAACTCACAAAACCTCAGCTGACTGACAAGTCAGCTGAGGTAAAAATGACAGAAGGACGTAAACGGGTTCTATAAGCTCTGCTGACAGACAAGCCAGCAAAGCTTAAAATCGCAGCGCCACCTGGTGAAAAAAATTCAGAGCTAGAACTGCTAAGGAGTGTTCCTGTGTGATATCAAAACAATTGGGTCAACGGTTTCACAGAAAAAGATTTTTTAAGATTTGAAGTGAATCTGGCTGACGGTTTTGGAGAAGTCGATTGTTGACGACGGATGCAGACTATAAGATAAGCTCAGCTACTGACAAGTCAGCTGAGCTAAAAAGAACAGTTTAAATTTTCTTGGAGAAGTTTTTTCCACTCTATAATTATCATGCTGACCCTGGCATTTTCAAAGTTGACCCCTGTGACCTTGAAACATGGCCAATGTCGCTGCTATGCAATCCCATCAAAGTTCTTCATAGGAGGGCTCCACACAGAAAATTTGGTTGATGTAGCTCTTTTGACTCTGAAGTTAACATGATTAGAATGCATATGCATCTGCCATAAAACTGAGAGCTGTTACTTTTAACCAACAAGTTGGCCTAAGGGATCTTTACACACAGAGTCAAGGCCACTGATATGAAATTCCATCCAAGCTCTTTATAAGAGGCTTGCACACACCAAATTGGGTGGTGGTGGAGGAGGGGGAGGGGGAGGAGGAGGTCCTTTAAATATCTATGAAGCATTACAGTTCAGGCTTACAACTGCCACCTGCTTCTGGACTATTTTCATTTTCGAGGCAAGTTCTGTCCTTTTCTGGGAAAGGAGAGTACGATCATGAAATGAAAATGAACCAAGAAGTCAGTATATAAATGTGCATTGTGGGTGCTGGCATTAGTAAAAGTTATCTTTACAATAATGACTTTAATGAGATTCCCATTTGTTAAACACGTGGGGAGTCTTACCTAGTGGTTTGATGGGAGTCCCCTTCAGTTTATGCTCAGTGGTATCATTCTCTGCTTGGAAATCACAATAGTAAGTGCCCTCATCAGACTTGTTAAAGTTCTCTATCAGGCAGAAACGTCCACCCTGAAAATGTTAGGTCACAGATTCATAATTTCAAATTTTACACAAAAATCACAGGTTAGTTGTATGCAGAACAGACTAATAATAATAATTCAGTCAAACTGTCGCGAACATAAGACTGCCTGATCCGAGTTACAAAAGTAGATGTACTAGCACCAAGTGGAATCTTCAATATGACAAGGCTTGGTATTGCAACACTTTAAAACTGGCTTAAAACAGGACATGTTTGTCAAACATAGATACCCCCCTTAAGTCAATATGTTCGCCCTCATTACTCTGTTGATAGTACCACATGGTGCACTCAGGACCTTGGGAAGTGCATGTACAAACCAAATTCACTCGAGCGGCCTTGTGACCTTGGACATTAGGTCGAAGTCAACTTTCTTTCAAGTTGATGTAGCCCTAATGAAAGACTATAAACATATACACAGTAAAATCTCTGTGTCAAAAAATTCGCTCAAGGTCATCCAAATACAATCTCTACCTAGGTCTTCCCTAGATACATAATCCTACCAAGTTTCATCAAATTCTATCAAGTTCTTCAAGACTTATCGCTCGGAAACCAATTTCACATAAGTGACCCTGTGACCTTGAGAATTCGCTCAAGGTCATTCGAATACAATTCCAACCTAGGTCTTGCCAAGATACATAATCCTACTACTTTTCATCAAATTCCATCAAGTTCTTCATGACTTATTGAACGGAAACCAATTTCACATAAATGACCTTGTGACCTTGAAAATTTGGTCAAGGTCACCCAAATACAATCCCAACCTAAGTCTTGCCAAGATACATAATCCTACCAAGTTTCATCAAATTCTGTCAAGTCCTTCAAGACTTATCGCATGGAAACCAATTTCACATAAGTGACCCTGTGACCTTGAGAATTCGCTCAAGGTCATCCAAATACAATCCCAACCTAGGTCTTGCCAAGATAAATTATCCTATTAAGTTTCATCAAATTCCATCAAGTTCTTCATGACTTATCGAACGGAAACCAATTTCACATAAATGACCCTGTGACCTTGAAAATTAGGTCAAGGTCACCCAAATACAATCCCAACCTAGGTCTTGCCTAGATACATAATCTTACCTAGTTTCATTAAATTCTGTCACGTCCTTCAAGACTTATCGCATGGAAACCAATTTCACATAAGTGACCCTGTGACCTTGAGAATCCTTGAGAGTTCGCTCAAGGTCATCCAAATATAATCTCAACCTAGGTCTTGCCAAGATACATAATCCTACCAAGTTTCATCAAATTCCATCAAGTTCTTCATGACTTATCGAACGGAAGCCAATTTCACATAAGTGACCCTGTGACCTTGAAAATTAGGTCAAGGTCACCCAAATACAATCCCAACCTAGGTCTTACCTAGATACATAATCCTACCAAGTTTCATCAAATTCTGTCAAGTCCTTCAAGACTTATCGCACGGAAACCAAGTGTTGAAGAACATGAACAACAACAACAACAACAACAAGAAGCGGAAGAAACGGGCACTAAAACAATATGTCCCCCCGCTTCCACCGGGAGACTTAATCATAAAGTGGTGCCAAGAAATAGTCCGGGTATTTATGGTGTGGTACTGCACACTATTTGAATTATATTTTGCAAGTCTTTGAGAATGTAAGGTGCTTACCCAAAGCAAGTAATCTGGGGGATCGATCTCCTACAGTAACCCAGATGAGCAGTATTACACATGAAATCTATCACAAGTTACAACACGTTATAATGAGCCACAATTCTGAACTATGATTGTAGATGATGCCTATGAAACTGGCATTACAGCTTTATTCGGCGTGGATTGAGCAACGCTTGCAAAGGAACGCTGTTGACAAAACCCATGTTCCACGGAGAAAGGGTTGGCACCAACAAGTAATTTGCTCACCTTCACTGTTTTGTAATTAATGCTGCACCTGGCCTTTTCCCGGTGGTTCAAGAATCTCCCCCTTTTCTGGGCATGAACGTGTGGGTGTGTGCGACATTCCAGAAGTAAGTTCCGTCCCAGGCTTGCTCTACTACGTAGCTGTACCGATGTCCTTGTCACATGATCAGTAGGGTGGCCTAACAAGGTGAAGATGATCAGTCCACAAGCAAATTCACTTCATCTCAAAATATTAAATAGAACATGTGTGTTTCACAAATGAGAGACAGCAAGGAAAACATGATCAGTCTATCAATAAATTCAGTTTATCTCTAAATATCTCGCAGATCTCAATAGGTAAATCATACATACTTTTAACCTTTTCCCCTTTCAATTAACATTGAGTCAACAGCTTCCCTTGCCATGGGTTGGGTGCTGAAGACCCAACCCATGCCAAGGGAAGCTGTTGACCTTGGGCATTTTATCTTGTCTCAACTACAATTTTCATTTTAATTGTTTTTCATTGATATTGAAATTTGCATAAAACATTGAAGCAGACTACATTTGACCACCAATTTGATTTGGTCAATTAACCCCTGGGAAAGGGTTAAGAAAGAGAGACACCAAGCCAAACGTAATCAGTAAATTCAATAAAATTTCTAAATATCGTGA
Source organism: Hermodice carunculata (assembly GCA_964020975.1). Lineage (NCBI taxonomy): Eukaryota > Metazoa > Annelida > Polychaeta > Eunicida > Amphinomidae > Hermodice > Hermodice carunculata. Next base: position 46,798,870 of record OZ026625.1, read on the forward strand.
AAAACATGCACATCATGTACAGAAAGCATAAACTTGCAAGACTTTTATGTACAGAGACACAAGACACTACTGGTATGGGGGGGGGGGGGGAGTGGGAAAGGTGGTCAAAACATGAACTCTTTCATTGTCAATTTTATTTTCCATCAAATTCAGCGTGTTCTGAATTGAAATAACAATACTCAAACTCATAAATGTATCTTCTTTGTAAACTGACATTTCATTCAAGCACCAGCCTGCTTACAGTTGTACAGGCCACAACAATAGTTCACATAAACAGCTTTTCTCAATGAACTTTGGACACAAAGTGCACTGAGCAAAACTGATGACTCAGTCAAAACTTGACACTGAAAGAGTTAACAACAAACATACCAAATTCATTCAAATAGTAGCACACTGTGCCAATGCAAAGATTTCCTGGACCAGACATGGTTTTTGCTGAGTTTTGTGATTATGATATGTTTGAATTTACAATATCACAAGCAATTACACAAATATGCTATAGAAAGCATATAGCATAAAATAACAACAACGAACCCTCTTCTTTCATCGGAAGTAGTTAATTTTTTTAAAATGTTGAAAAATACTGAATTTTTAATAATCCCCCCCCCCCCCAAGATTAAAAAGTAGGTAGTGTGCTTCTATCAGAGCATGTGCTACAAATGGAATGAATATATGGCAGTGCCCTTCTTGATAGGCCAGTAAACCTATTGCACAAATATTGACTTTGTAAGTTATTGCTACACACAAATTGTTCAAAATTGTGTTATTTCAAAAATAAATTATCTCTGTGGCTGAAACCATGCCTACATTGGGACTGCATACTTATAACAGTGTATATATAGAGTTTACTCTCTGACACAGCCACCCCAGTATTCCAATCTCTTACCTCCAATTACTATGATGCACCAATACATTATTATCCACAAGACAGCTTGCAATTGATTTGATGTAATATATTTGTATTCTTTCAGCAGGCTTACAGATGTCTTGGCCTTTTGCCTTTCACTTTCTTCACTCCTTTCTTCATCATAGAAATACATGTACGAGCATTTTGGGAGCTCTTCATCCAAAGGAATGGTGTTCTTAGTACTGTAGGGCGTTGTACGCAATAAGGGTTGAAAGCGTTCATGGTCTACGGTGGGCTTGGGTAGATCCACTTCACCTCCTTCAGACACACTCTTGCAATTTTTATATGTACTTATTGAAGAATCGTGGTCTCTCTCCTCCTCTTTTGGGAACGCCATGTTCACTGACAAAAAAAACAAAAAAAAAAAAACATTCAAGACTCCAGAGTTTAAACAGCAACCTTTCGTAGCTTTTATGTAATTAAGACAATCAGCATATTGATGATAACCAAAGACACAAGCATACTTTATTTTGCATAAATACATGGTAAAATTAGAAGTGGGACATCAAAATTACAACAATTTGTTACTACAACCTACAATATCATAACCTACCATGTTATACACTACATGTACATGATACTTACTTGAAACCTGTATCTTAACTTTGTCAGTGTTAAGCACAATAAACGACTTGGTGGTCTGAAACACCAAGGTCAACCATGATTCAAATTGCTCATAAAAAGATCATTCACTCAAGTACCAAAGATCAGGATGTACCAGGTCGATGCTTTTCCTCAGTGTTCTTTGCTGGGCTTGCACTGGGGATTTTTTGTGAGCCAACTTGGCGAAAATCACTTAAACCTTGAAGCCAAACTTAAATTTTATTAGCCAAAGGCAGCACACATTTTCAAACATTTTTTCATTAACTAGCTAGGTGGCAGTTCAATGATACAACAGTAATACTGATTTCGAAGCTACAGAGTTACATTAATTTCTTCAGCCTATTTGGCTAAAAGGTTGCAAGTTGTTTTAGCCAGCCCACCTTTGGGTGCATTGCTTCAAAAACATGCTAAAGAAAACTGTTGACTGATTGTAACCTCACACTGAGTTTAATTTTCAGACAAATTTGTATTAAATTTTCCCACTCCTCCTTCAACCCGCTTAGGGTCATCATGGTCTTGGTAAACAACCCATGCCAACCTGGGGCCAGTATTTTCACTTGTAGGCCACTATATGTTGACTTTTAATTACCAGTACTGAATTTATTATATTGAGGAATTTTTGCTGAAATTTATAACCTGGGACCCAGGCACTCGCCATAGAATAAGATGTATCACCAGATACATGTAGGCATCTGTTAGGCCTATCGTGTTGTGGATTGGGTTGTCAGTGTTATCAAAGAGGGTGGAGAGTCTCTCTACCCTCTTTGGTGTTACCGAGCAAACTAAGCTGGGGAAGTTGACAGTAGCAGTAAGCACTAGGTTGGGTGCCTGCCAGGGATGCACAGCTCAGGACACAGGGCCCAGGAGGCAGGGCATAGGCTGCACAGCTTGGGACACAGATGGGAATATAAGGGGCACATCCCAGGAGAAGAGTTATAGGGTAAGTTCATCTAGTTAATATTAGTGGAGTGGAGGCAGTAGTTAGATGAGGCCTGAGAGACATAGTCAGACAGAGACCTAAGTTGATGAAATTTGTACAGAACTGAGCGCTACCAGTATCTGTATTGTCATGGTGGCACAAGTTATCTCCAATAAATGGCTGAAACTGCAAACTCCATTTTCTTGAGGTGAAAAACTGAACTAGTGGTAGCAAGCATTGGATGGACCTGATAAAACTCATTAAAAAAAAAAAAAAAAAAAAAAAAAAAAAAAAAAAAAAAAAAAATTTGGTAGCAGTGGTGAGATAGGACTGATAAGACAACTCAGAAGACTGGAAGGTGAACCATAGCTAGGAAACACGACTGCAAGTCTGATGGAACAAGTTAATGAGTATTGCAGAGCAATACATAGTCCCCCGCTCGTCGCCCACGAGGTTGAATGGACTACTATATAGGGGTGTGACCTAGATGAAAAAAAAAATTAAAAGTATGGCACATTCTTAGATTAAGCTTCACATTTGTGTAAAATTTCATTAATCTAAGTAAAAGGACAAAAAAGTTATGGCCCGGACAAGATTTTGAATGGATTTCACAGTGACCTAGATATTTGACCTAGTGACCTACTTTTGCCATGTGACACAACAACTCCCCAGGTAGTATTAAAATAATAAATTTGGTAGCTGTAGGTATTATAGTAAGGGAAATATGGCATGGACAAGGTTTTACATGGAGTTTACACTGTGACCTAGATATTTGACCTAGTGACCTAGTTTTGCGTCGTGACACACTTTTAGGTCACAATACATTATCAGTAAGCTTTTATAACAAGAAGTCAAAATTTTTTAAGAATTACAGTAAGGACATAAAAGTACTGTACATTTATGTATTACTGTGACCCAAACATTTGACGGACGGACAGACACAGGGAGGGTGCCCATTACCATATCCCCTCTAAGGTCTACCCACCATAAACAAAATCAAAGGGCTGGCATCAATAATTTAGAAGATATGGCCCGAACAAAATTTGTATTGTATCTTGAGCTTGCTTAATGAACTTCGTTAATTAATTAATGGAAGTAATTAGCCACAGAAAACAATGCGTATGCACACCTACTACCTAAGGTCTACACACCATAAAAAATTCAAAGGGCTAGCATTAATAGTTTAGAAGATATGGCCCGGACAAAATTTGTCTTGCTTAACAAACTTTGTTAAATAATTAATTAATGCAAGTAATTAGCCACACAAAACAATGCCTATGCACAGCTACTACCTAAGGTCTACCCACCATAAAAAAATTGAAGAGGTAGCATTAATATAGGGAAGATATGTGCCGGACAAAATTTGTTTCTGTATATTTACATATCGATCGGTGACCCAAATATTTGACCGAGTGACCTAGTTTTGCTTTATGACACTTCTTAGACTAAGCTTCACATTTGTGTAACATTTCATGACTCTAAGTAAAAGGACAAAAAAGTTATGGCCCGGACAAGATTTTTCATACATATGTATTCTGTGACCCAGATATTTGACCTAGTGACCTACTTTTGGCACACCATACACTCTATCCTAGGAAGTACAAACACATTAAATTTGGTAGCTGTGGGTGTTATGGTGTTAGAAATATGGCCCGGAGAAGCTTCGGACGGACGGACGGATGGACAAGGTGCAAACCTATAGTCCCCCACCAAGTGGGCGGGGGACTAAAAACTGGAAGTGACTGAATGCTGCGCAAGTGATTTGTCCTGCTGTCACGCACAACTGCACTGACAGTGAAGAACACTGAGACAGACCCCTGCAGGCCTCTGTTTTTGTTTCCCTGCTGAACATACACAGCCATAAAATTACAACTAAGCCACTTTTCAAAAATTTAAAATACAGTTTTGGACAGCATTATGTGTTCTTTCATTTTACACACTAAACTAAATCTGATTTTTATATTTTGAAATGCCACTTCAAATTTCATCTCAAATTTAAGAATTTAAATTACAATTTAATAACATCAATACTAATAGGGCTACTAAAATTTTATATGCAGTGGCAGAATCGAACTTCTTATGTTTTCTTTCAAAAAATATGTACTTCTTAGGATATTAAATGGTAACCCTTGACAGAAATTAAACATTTACTGCCATACGCGAGTCATAAGGTGTACCGTGTCGTTAATGGGTCCGTAATTGAGGGCAGAGGGTGCATCACATACTCACAGTGGCGTTTGGCAAGCCGTGCTTGGAACACATGTTTCCTGACTATGACAGGTAAACACAAAAACAACTTTTGATTCTATCTATAGACTCTCTTTTATATGTTGCCTATTTTCAAAGAAAGGTGCCTGTATAACATTAACTGCATATTTTATTTCAAAAAGTGATGCAACAAAAGTTATATGCATGTTTGTTAATTAATATGAAAATATAATGGTGGTTTCATCCCTGTATAGCTTGCATCTTCTTAGTACACACAGATGTTAGTTTGATATTTTGTCCCATGAGGGCGTTTTTTGTGTGAGGGTTTTCTACAAATTCCGTACTAACTGTTGGCCCCATGGGGGGCTGAAATGGTTAATAAAGAACATTGCAATCAAAAAGGTTAAAAATGGTTTGAAATTTTTGGACAGAAAGCGTTATTTCTTTAATACCGAAGAAAAGAGGATGTTGTGTTCAACTTTGCTTCAACTGTATTTTAACTATGCATGCATATTGTGGTACTGGGGCATGAAAGCAAATTTTAAGCATAAACAGCCCTACTTCTAACAAAATGGTCAGGTGCACATTGTCTCTAGACTAAGAGATCATATGGGTGCTGACCATCTTGCTCTGTTAAACTGGTTGGATGTGCTATCAAGAGTGAAATTTTATCTCTGGATGTAATGTAAACAATAAAACAATCACAAGCATCTGTCAATTCTTATGATCTTCAGCTTACCAATACCACCCATAATATAAACACAACACAGTCAAGGCTCATTTGTCTTGCCACAGGTAAGAAGCCAAGGAAAAATTATAGTTTATATATAATGGTGTGAAGCTCTGGAATGGACTCTCAAATGAAATAAAGAATTCACCATCCAGAGAGATATTTAATAAGGATACAAAAGTTTTTTGTGGGAGAAAATGATTGCAGAAGAAAACTCAGTGTATGTTTTTTAAAAGGGTGATGTTTATTTAAAACTTGTTAGTTTCATGAGGCCATATAGTTATTTGCTCATGAGCTGTACAGACGGCAGCACACTTGTCCTGCTATCTGTATAACTCCTGAGTAACCAAAGAAACAACATATTTAGTCAGTGTATATACAGTGGCACCTGCTCTATGTGGCCGACCCTTCTGCCAAGAAAAAGTGGCCACATACAGCAGGTGACCTGTCACCACAGGTAAATTTTACAAAGAAACTGACTCCTATGTCTGAGCCTAGTGACCACAAAAAGCAATGCGGCTGCTCACTGCAGTGGTTACATACAGCAAGTACCACTGTATATGCTCAAGCCATAAACATTATCTTTTTTAACACATATATACATGTATGTATGTATGTATGTATGTATGTATGTATGTATGTATGTATGTCTTAAGGAAAGTGCTATATTTCTTTTGTATGATGTAAAATACATTTTTTACGATTTAAATAATTCACATGCATGCTCAATGTATCTAGTTAAAACATATTTTACAGAAGTTTTTATTTATACCCACTCCTAAAATACTGAGGATTGCATTCTAAGGGCTAAGCGAATTAAGCTATTATGCTGACTTTCTACTAGCTCTTTCCATTCATACGGGTCAGGGTTTTATCATTACCATTATTGCATACATTTTTTTTTTCTTTGACATCCTTATTCTATGTACCGGGAACATGTGATAAATAAAAACCAACAAAAACAAAACCCAATTAACATTAACTTTGAACAATATGGTTATTTAAGCACAAAACCACAGTCAATGACAATGAGTCATGACAATGACTGAAGCTGATGAACAGGGCGAGTCTCGACCCAGTGACAGTGTCCCATTCTGAAGCCAAAGGCCAGAACTTTCTCCCATGGCATAAGCATTCATGTCCATATTATTTCTAGAAATCAAAACATCGCTAAAGCAGAAATTCGGTGAAAGGAATGTGTTTAATTTTATTAACATCGTGTGGTAATCCTCCTCAACTTGAGGCTCAAGTGAGAAGTCAATTCAAGCAGGGTAGTGTTGAATAGCACGTCCCTGATTCAAGTCACCACACAATGAATGACCAAGAGAAGAATATTGCGCAATAGCTTTCATGGATTTAAAAAATGTCATTACTGAGGTTTTTTCAGGAACATTTCCGCAGCCACCCATTTAAAAATGAATAAATCGCAGATGCAGTTCATTGGTTGACACATGACAAATCCAGGCTGCTTGTGCCAGGTTGTGGTGTTCAGTCGCTATGTTGGATCATGGAGGAATGAACCAGTTTATTCCTCCATGGTTGGATCATAATACCTCCATGGCAGGAGTTGGGTCTCCTTCTCAAATCAGCACCGTCGATGCCTCAAAAATGGAACAGTGTTGCACTACTTCTGGTACCACTGTTGTAATTTTGAGTGCGTAAATTAGATTGGGTCTACATTCATCAACATTGAATTGAATTGAAATTTTATCAGTTGACAAAAAAGGTAATGGAGGCTCCCAGATGAGCAGACTGTGTACTCATCGAAATGGGCGCCTCAACTTTCTCAAGGCAAAAATAACGTGGTGGTGCCACTGATTGAATCATTCCTCCAAGGTAGTACATCACAATCACATACCTGCCCGCGAAACTTCCAGGATACAGTCAATGCAATCTACAGCAGAAGTGACAACTGGCACAATGAACCTTCATAGAGTTCCCGTCGCCGCACCTTCAGTGCCCAAGACTGGACCTTGGACCGGAACTTAGACTAGTCGAGCCGGATATATACGTCACGGTATTACGCTACAAGTACAAATTCAACCCGCAAAAAATGTAAACAAACCAGGTTGCAGTCTGTACCTTCCAAAATAACTTATAAACCCACACATGTCCTATGCCAAATTGTTCCTTACAATATTCTGAATCATCTGAGAACAAGAAAACCTAGTCATCATTGGGAAAATTTTGAGATATTACCATTTGCTACAGCCAAAGTACTGACAGCAGTCACGCCGCATTGCGCGGTGACATGGAGAACTCACATTGTGGCCATGTGTATTCAGTTACTATGCTGGGTATATTGAAAACTGACCTGTCAATAAATATTGCACACTGTACCTGTCAGTTTCAGAAAAAAAGTATGTTACAGTGGTCAGAATTATGTAAGAGACAGCCCCCTGTACCTGTAAGGGTCATTTCCAATACGCACTCTATAATCCGAATTACTCACGTAGTACCTTCACGGTTGAACTAAAGAATTCATGGAATGAGGCGCGTCCCTGATTCAAGTCACCACACAATGAATGACCTAGAGAATGACTGATGTGCCTCCGGGGGGGGGGGGGGGGGGGGGGGAGGGGGGTACTTCCTATACCTTGCTATACGGGTAGGCGCCGCGGAAAAGACCCCCTATTTTTGGTACTTGTCGCTCTCTAAGACCCCCCTTTTTCCTGCTTGTAGCTCTAAAAGACCCCCCTTTTTTGCTTGTCTCACCCAAAGACCCCTGTGTTTTTCAATTCCTGTCTCCAAATTGCCCCAAAATACACCAAATTTTATGTAAAATTTCATTTTTTTTTCAATACAAGCTCCAAAAGACCCCCCATTTTCACATTGGTTCCGCTCCCGTTGGGTCCGGGTTTTGTACCCTCGGTGGAGCCTACCCACCAAAAATTCCGGGGAGTACCCCCCCCCCCCCGGGATGTGCCCCTCCCTGTTTTAATGTTGAATGTGGCCTATATTTACTATAATCAACAAACGCATCTAACTGCGAGGCTAAGCATTCAATTGGTTATATTTAAAGTGTGTGTGTCAGCACACACTTTTCTGTTTTTCTAGGAACTCTTTCTTTCTTTCTTTCTTTCTTTCTTTCTTTCTTTCTTTCTTTCTTTCTTTCTTTCTTTCTTTACCGGCAAATTTGTCCGACATTTCATTTGAAAAGTATTATATGTAGAAACTCCAAACTTGGCACAATTATACTTCTATGGATAAAGTCTGGCCTTTTTATAATGAGAGGTCATGCTTTTGAAAATTATGCAAATGAGGACTAATTAAAGTTTTAAATCTTCAATATCTTATATACTATAGTAGATGTGGTTCCAAGTGTATAGGAGTTCGATCATAGCAAGGTAAAGGTCATCTCAAATGTCAAGGTCATGTCAAGGTCAAAGGTCATGTCAAGGTCAAAGGTCAATTTTAAGCCAAAATGTCATTTTTGAGGTCAAGGTTCACTCCAGGTAGAGGTTATCTGAAGGTCAACGGTCATTTCAAGGTCAAAGGCCACTTTCGGTGCTGGCTTTCTTCTGGCCATAACTTGGTCAATTTTTATCCAATTTTGATGATGTTGGGCTCAAATTGTAGCTATTGTAACCTTGCACATTTTTAAAATTTACATATGACCTCTAAAGTTCAAAGGTCAAGGTCATTAGGACCTTTGAAAGTTTCATCCAATCATAACGTGGCCAATCTCCATCCAGTTCTAATCATGTTGGACCCAATTGTAGGTATTGCTACACTGGGCATTTTTATAAGAACATGTAACCTAAAAAAGGCAAAGGTCAAGGTCATTTGGCCCTTTGAAAGTTTCGTCTTGCCATAACTTGGTCAACTTTACTCCGATTTGGTTCATGTCCGGCTCAAATTGTGGGTATTGTAACACTGTGCAATTTACATGTGACCTGTAAAGGTCAAGGTCATTTGGACTTTGAAATTTGCATGCAGCCATAAGCTTAATGGAGTGTGAAGTACCAAAGGACAAAAGTTGTAGCATATAATATTTACAACCTTTGAAGGTACACAGACAGATTAAGAAATCTTTCTTTCTTTCTTTCTTTCTTCTTTCTTTCTTTCTTTCTTTCTTTTTTTCTTTCTTTCTTTCTTCTCTACCAGCAAATTTGTCCGACACTTTTCTTGGACACTATTTTACATAGAAACTCCAAACTTGGCATGATTGTACCTCCATACTAGGAGTTTGGCCATTTCATACACAGAAATGAAGATGTTTAAAATTATGCAAATTCGGGGCATTTGAAATTTTAAATCTTGAATAACTTCAAAGCTATAATAGATAAAGATGCCATTTCAACTTCTACTCCTCTGTTATGGAATAGTTGTACATTGCCATACTAATATGCTTTGAAGACACACACACTTATTTGCTATGCAGCAAATCATCTTTCCTAGTTAAAGTGTGTGTGTCAGCACACACTTTTCTGTTTCTCTAGGGATTCTTTATTAAAGTGTGTGTGTCAGCACACACTTTTCTGTTTTTCTAGGAATTAAAGTGTGTGTGTCAGCACACACTTTTCTGTTTTTCTAGGAATTCTTTATTTCTTTCTTTCTTTCTTCTTTCTTTCTTTCTTTCTTTCTTTCTTTCTTTCTTTCTTTCTTTCTTTCTTTCTTTCTTTACAGGCAAATTTGTCCGACATTTCATTTGAAAAGTATAACGCGTAGAAACTCCAAACTTGGCACAATTATACTTCTATAGATAAAGTCTGGCCTTTTTATGAGAGGTCATGCGTTTCAAAATTATGCAAATGAGGACTAATTAAAGTTTTAAATCTTCAATATGTTATATAGCTGTGGAGGTGGCTCTGCTATGTGTCTCCCACCACACCAAACACACATGACCAGTGACAGTGAATGATTGGTATCGAATGGCCAGCGTATTCCAAAGTCCTGGCCAGTGTAACCACATCAAAATAAACCCTACCCTTTCCTCCTGAAGTTTATGTGTATTTTATTACTCCCAATAGATTTCACTCATAATCGACAGCCTTTATCAACATCGTAAGACCTGTGGGACATTTTTACAGGGGTGTCACATCTCAATTAGACTGCAAACAAGCCATAATCCTGGTATGTATTTTACAAGATGTGACATCAAAATGACCCTTTGAAAATGCGGCATCCCTTGACTCATTCAGGACAGAAGATTTCATTTACTGTCAGTAAAATTTGTATCAAAGGGATATACTGAGTATTCTTATCTTTTAAATTAGGGGGTTCTGATTTAAAATTTCTGACAATCATAATAGAATATAATATCTGCTCATGATTTGTGATATTCTGACTTTTTTTACTTGTTTCACACATTGTATTAGCAACGCAAATTTGAAAGAATTAGCAAAGAGCATATCCTTTGGGTTTATCACTGAAAGAGTTAATTTTGTCATATAAACATTGGCTGCATTGATTGAATAGCTATGTCTGTTTGGTAATTTAATTATAAGTTAATTTTTTTTCTGGACACCAGTCAGGTCAGTGGCTCTTAAAGAAAACATTTTGGGCTACATTATTTATATACAATTACACAGTCCCGGAAATGCTCAAGATCCCTGCTCATGCATTCTATCATTAAAGTGTGTGTGTGTCAACACACACTTTTCTTTCTTTCTTTCTTTCTTTCTTTCTTTCTTTCTTTCTTTCTTTCTTTCTTTCTTTCTTTCTTTCTTTCTTTCTGACTGACTGAATTTGAAATTTTCAATCTTGAATATCTTCAACAGTATAATAGAGATGTCATTCCAACTTTTACTAGGGGGTTGTTGACCATTGGCATCTAATCACCTAATGAATTAAAAATAAAAGTTGTAGCCATTTAAATTATGTAAAAAAGCACCATTAGAAATTGTAAATCTTGAATAACTTCAAATCTATAATAGATAAAGATGCCATTACAACTTCTACTCCTGTTTTATTGAATAGTTATGTCTGTGTGCCAACACAGACATACTGTTTTTCTAGGAATTAAAGTGTGTGTGTCAACGCACACTTTTCTGTTTTTCTATGAATTCTTTATTTATGTCTGTGTGCCAACACAGACATACTGTTTTTCTAGGAATTCTTTCTTTCTTTCTTTCTTTCTTTCCTTTCTTCTTTCTTTCTTTCTTTCTTTCTTTCTTTCTTTCTTTCTTTCTTTCTTTCTTTCTTTCTTTCTTTCTTTCTTTCTTTCTTTCTTTCTTTACAGGCAAATTTGTCCGACATTTCATTTCAAAAGTATTACACGTAGAAACTCCAAACTTGGCACAATTATACTTCTATGGATGAAGTCAGGCCTTTTTATAATGAGAGGTCATACTTTTCAAAATTATGCAAATGAGGGCTAATTAAAGTTTTAAATCTTCAATATCTTATGTACTACAGTAGATGTGGTTCAGAGTGTATAGGAATTCAATCATAGCCAGGTAAAGGTCATCTCAAATGTAAAGGTCATGTCAAGGTCAAAGGTCATGTCAAGGTCAAAGGTCAATTTTAAGCCAAAATGTCATTTTTGAGGTCAAGGTTCACTTCAGGTTGAGGTCATCTCAAGGTCAAAGGTCACTTTAAGGTCAGAGGCCACTTTCAATGGTTGCTTTCTTCTAGCCATAACTTGGTCAATTTTTATCCAATTTTAATCATGTTGGGCTCAAACTGTAGCTATTGTGCACTGCACATTTTTGAAACTTACATGTGACCTCTAAAGGTCAAAGGTTAAGGTCATTTCGACCTTTGAAAGTTCAGTCCAGCCATAACTTAGCCAATTTTCAACCAATTGTAATCACGTTAGACTCAAATTGTAGGTATTGCAACACTGTATGTTTTTATAAAAATATGTAACCTCAAAAGGGCAATGTCAAGGTCATTTGGCCCTTTGAAAGTTTCATCTTGTCAAAACTTGGTCAATTTTCATCCGACTTGGTTCATGTTGGGCTTAAAATTGTCGGTTATGTAACACTGTGCAATTTACATGTGACCTGGAAAGGTGAAAGGTCAAGGTCATTTGGACTTTGAAATTCGCATCCAGGCATAGGCTCAAAGTGAGGTGAAGTACCATAGGATAAAGTTGTAGCATTTAATATTTACAACTTTTGAAGGCACACAGACAGATTTGCTTTGAAGCAAATCTTCTTTTCTAGTTATTTTTTCTTTCTTTCTTTCTTCTTTCTTTCTTTCTTTCTTTCTTTCTTTCTTTCTTTCTTTACCGGCAAATTTGTCCGACATTTCATTTGAAAAGTATTACATGTAGAAACTCCAAACTTGGCACAATTATACTTCTATGGATAAAGTCTGGCTTTTTTATAATGAGAGGGCATGCTTTTGAAAATTATGCAAATGAGGGCTAATTAAAGTTTTAAATCTTCAATATCTTGTATACTATAGTAGATGTGGTCCCGAGTGTATAGGAGTTCAATCATAGCAAGGTGAAGGTCATCTCAAATGTCAAGGTCATGTCAAGGTCAAAGGTCATGTCAAGGTCAAAGGTCAATTTTAAGCCAAAATGTCATTTTTGAGGTCAAGGTTCACTTCAGGTAGAGGTCATCTCAAGGTCAAAGATCATTTCAAGGTCAAAGGCCACTTTCCTTGGTGGCCTTCTTCTAGCCATAACTTGGTCAATTTTTATCTAATTTTGATCATGTTGGGCTCATATTGTAGCTATTGTAACCCTGCATATTTTAAAATTTATGTGTGACCTCTAATGGTCAAAGGTCAAGGTCATTTGAACCTTTGAAAGTTTCATCCAGTCAATACTTGGCTATTTTCCATCCAATTCTAATCATGTTGGACTCAAATTGTAGGTATTGCAACACTGCACATTTTCATGTGAACACGTGACCTCGAAAGGGCAAAGGTCAAGGTCATTTGGCGCTTTGAAAGTTTCATCTTGCCATAACTTGGTAAATTTTCATCCGATTTGGTTCACGTTCATGTCAGTTTAACTTCAAATAGGGGGTTCCTGACCATTGCGCATGTAATGAATCTAAAACAAAAGTTGTAGCAATTTGAATTATGCTAAATAGCACCATTAGAAATTTGAAATCTTAAATAACTTCGAAGCTGTAATAGATAGAGATGCCATTTCAACTTCTACTCCTGTGTTATGGAATAGTTGTACATAGCCAAACCAATATGCTTTGAAGACACACACACTGATTTGCTATGCAGCAAATCATCTTTTCTAGTTCTTTATTTCTTTCTTTCTTTCTTTCTTTCTTTCTTTCTTTCTTTCTTTCTTTACAGGCAAATTTGTCCGATATTTCATTTGAAAAGTATTTTACATAGAAACTCCAAACTTGGCATGATTATACTTCCATACATGAAGCCTGGTCTTTTTGTAAAGAGGTTCAACGGTTTTGAAAATCATGCAAATTAGGGCCATTTGAAAATTTCAATCTTGAATATCTCCAAAAATATTATAGGTACAGGTAATCAATCCAACTTCGATTAATATGTTGGTTAGACTGCACATTTTTGTAATTTACATGTGACCTCTAAAGGTCAAAGGTCAATGTCATTTTCACATTTGAAATTTTCATCTAGCCATAACTCAGTCAATTTTTAACCAATTTTAACCATGTTGGACCCAACCTGTAGGTATTGCAACACTGCATATTTTTGTAATTTACATGCAATGCCTAAAGATTAAAGGTCAAGCTCATTCAGGCCTTTTTGTTAAAACTAGCCATAAGCGTAGTGGAATGTGAAGTACCAAAGGCTTCAAAGATGGTATCAGTCAAGATTCTGGGGTCCGCTTTGGTAATTGATACTTTTAGCCCAGATAAGAGAGCCTGGGTTTGATATCAGGCTACGGGCAGCATGCTTGTCTGTATGTGTGCCCCTGAGTAGCACACAGAATGCCGTGTGTGACTGCTTTTGTCATGTTTACACAAGACAGATAAGACGTAACTTAAAACATTGGAACAACACGTAATTAATTAATTGGGTAAGACATAACAGATTCAACTGAAAGCCACAGGAAGCTGTAGCTTTCCTTGCAGTGAGGTTGCAAGGTTAGGATATCGTACAAGCCAGGGTAGCCAGGTCAGTGTTCAATGTAAACAAAGCATGCACCAGTGTGAATAGACTGACGTCTACAAGTTGTATCATGCTTAGAAGACTACTTGGTTCATGAGAATGAAATGGAAAAGAATGATGACACAGTCTGTGGTAGTTTATATATCATTTCATACTATCAAAGATGTTGTCTTTCTTTCCTTTTTTCTTTTTTTATGGATGTGTGCCAACAGACATATTGTTTTTCTAGGAATTCTTTCTTTCTTTCTTTTTTTCTTTCTCACTTTCTTAATGTCTGTGTGCCACCACAGACATATTGTCTTCCTTCCTTCCTTCCTTCCTTCCTTCCTTCCTTCCTTCCTTCCTTCCTTCCTTCTTTCTTTCTTTCTTTCCAGACAAGTTTGTCCGACATTTTATTTAAAAAGTATTACACATAGAAACTCCAAACTTGGCAAAATTATACTTCTATAGATGAAGTCTGGCCTTTTTGTAATGAGAGGTCATGCTTTTCAAAATTATGCAAATGAGGGCTAATTAAAGTTTTAAATCATCAATATTTTATATACTATAGTAGATGTGGTTCCGAGTGTATAGGAGTTTGATCATAGCAAGGTAAAGGCCATCTTAAATGTCAAGGAAATGTCAAGGTCATGTCAAGGTCAAAGGTCAGTTTTATCCCAAGGTGTCATTTTTGAGGTGAAGGTTCACTTCAGGTAGAGGTCATCTCAAGGTCAAAGGTCATTTCAAGGTCAAAGACCACTTTCGATGGCGGCTTTCTTCTAGCCATAACTTGGTCAATTTTTATCCAATTTTGATCATGTTTGGTTCAAATTGTGGCTATTGCAACACTGCACATTTTGAAAATTACATGTGACCCCAAAAGGTCAAAGGTCAATGTCATCTGGACCTTTGAAAGTTTCACCCAGCCATAACGTGGCCAATTTCCATCCAATTCTAATCATGTTGGACTTAAATTGTGGGTATTGTAACACTGTACATTTTTGCAATTTACACGTGGCCTATAAAGGTTAAGGTAAAAGGTCAAGGTTATTTGAACTTGGAAATATCATCCAGCCATAAGCTTAATGCAATGTGAAGTACCTAAGCACAAAAGTTGTACCATTTAATATTTACAGCTTTTGAAGGCACACAGACAGATTTGCTTTAAAGCAAATCTTCCTTTCTAGTTGTACATTGCCATACCAATATGCTTTGAAGACACACACACTGATTTGCTATGCAGCAAATCATCTTTCCTAGTTAAAGTGTGTGTGTCAGCACACACTTTTCTGTTTTTCTAGGAATTCTTTATTAAAGTGTGTGTGTCAGCACACACTTTTCTGTTTTTCTAGGAATTAAAGTGTGTGTGTCAACGCACACTTTTCTGTTTTTCTAGGAATTCTTTATTTCTTTCTTTCTTTCTTTCTTTCTTTCTTTCTTTCTTTCTTTCTTTCTTCTTTCTTTCTTTCTTTCTTTCTTTCTTTCTTTCTTTCTTTACCGGCAAATTTGTCCGACATTTCATTTGAAAAGTATTACATGTAGAAACTCCAAACTTTGCACAATTATACTTCTATGGATAAAGTCTGGCCTTTTTATAATGAGAGGTCATGCTTTTGAAAATTATGCAAATGAGGGCTAATTAAAGTTTTAAATCTTCAATATCTTGTATACTATAGTAGATGTGGTCCCGAGTGTATAGGAGTTCAATCATAGCAAGGTAAAGGTCATCTCAAATGTCAAGGTCATGTCAAGGTCACAGGTCATGTCAAGGTCAATGGTCATGTCAAGGTCAAAGGTCAATTTTAAGCCAAAAATTCATTTTTGAGGTCAAGGTTCACTTCAGGTAGAGGTCATCTCAAGGTCAAAGGTCATTTTAAGGTCAAAGGCCACTTTCCTTGGTGGCCTTCTTTTAGCCATAACTTGGTCAATTTTTATCTAATTTTGATCATGTTGGGCTCATATTGTAGCTATTGTAACCCTGCATATTTTGAAATTCATGTGTGACCTCTAATAGTCAAAGGTCAAGGTCATTTGAACCTTTGAAAGTTTCATCCAGTCACAACTTGGCTATTTTCCATCCAATTCTAATCATGTTAGACTCAAATTGTAGGTATTGCAACAGTGCATATTTTTATAAGAACACGTGACCTCGAAAGGGCAAGGTCAAGGTCATTTGGCGCTTTGAAAGTTTCATCTTGCCATATCTTGGTAAATTTTCTATCCGATTTGGTTCATGTTCATGTCAGTTTAACTTCTAATAGGGGGTTCCTGACCATTGCGCATGTAATGAATCTAAAACAAAAGTTGTAGCAATTTGAATTATGCTAAATAGCACCATTAGAAATTTTAAATCTTAAACAACTTCAAAGCTGTAATAGATAGAGATGCCATTCCAACTTCTACACCTGTTTTATGGAATAGTTGTACATTGCCATACCAATATGCTTTGAAGACACACACACTGATTTGCTATGCAGCAAATCATCTTTCTTGTTTCTTTCTTTCTTTCTTTCTTCTTTCTTTCTTTCTTTCTTTCTTTCTTTACCGGCAAATTTGTCCGACATTTCATTTGAAAAGTATTACATGTAGAAACTCCAAACTTTGCACAATTATACTTCTATGGATAAAGTCTGGCCTTTTTATAATGAGAGGTCATGCTTTTCAAAATTATGCAAATGAGGGCTAATTAAAGTTTTAAATCTTCAATATCTTATATACTATAGTAGATGTGGTCCCGAGCATATAGGATTTCGATCATAGCAAGGTAAAGGTCATCTCAAATGTCAAGGTCATGTCAAGGTCAAAGGTCATGTCAAGGTCAAAGGTCATGTCAAGGTCAAAGGTCAATTTTAAGCCAAAATGTCATTTTTGAGGTAAAGGTTCACTTCAGGTAGAGGTCATCTCAAGGTCAAAGGTCATTTCAAGTTTAAAGGCCACTTTCCTTGGTGGCCTTCTTCTAGCCATAACTTGGTCAATTTTTATCTTATTTTGATCATGTTGGGCTCAAATTGTAGCTATTGTAACCTTGCATATTTTAAAATTGATGTGTGACCTCTAAGGTCAAAGGTCAAGGTCATTCGAACCTTTGAAAGTTTCATCCGGTCACAACTTGGCTATTTTCCATCCAATTCTAATCATGTTAGTCTCAAATTGTAGGTATTGCAACACTGCACATTTTGTAAGAACACGTGACCTTGAAAGGTCAAAGGTCAAGGTCATTTGGCCCTTTAAAAGTTTCATCTTGCCATAACTTGGTAAATTTTCATCCGATTTGGTTCATGTTCATGTCAGTTTAACTTCTACTAGGGGGTTACATACCATTGCGCATGTAATGAATCTAAAACAAAAGTTGTAGCAATTTGAATAATGCTAAATAGCACCATTAGAAATTTTAAATCTTCAATAACTTCAAAGCTGTAATAGATAGAGATGCCATTCCAACTTCTACTCCTGTGTTATGGAATAGTTGTACATTGCCATACCAATATGCTTTGAAGACACACACACTGATTTGCTATGCAGCAAATCATCTTTTCTTGTTTCTTTCTTTCTTCTTTCTTTCTTTCTTTCTTTCTTTCTTTCTTTACCGGCAAATTTGTCCGACATTTCATTTGAAAAGTATTACATGTAGAAACTCCAAAAAAAGCACAATTATACTTCTATGGACAAAGTCTGGCCTTTTTATAATGAGAGGTCATGCTTTTCAAAATTATGCAAATGAGGGCTAATTAAAGTTTTAAATCTTCAATATCTTGTATACTATAGTAGATGTGGTCCCGAGTGTATAGGAGTTCGATCATAGCAAGGTAAAGGTCGTCTCAAATGTCAAGGCCATGTCAAGGTCAAAGGTCATATCAAGGTCAAAGGTCAATTTTAGCAAAAATGTCATTTTGAGGTCAAGGTTCACTTCAGGTAGAGGTCATCTCAAGGTCAAAGGTCATTTCAAGGTCAAAGGCCACTTTCCTTGGTGGCCTTCTTCTAGCCATAACTTGGTCAATTTTTATCTAATTTTGATCATGTTGGGCTCATATTGTAGCTATTGTAACCCTGCATATTTTAAAATTTATGTGTGACCTCTAATGGTCAAAGGTCAAGGTCATTTGAACCTTTGAAAGTTTCATCCAGTCACAACTTGGCTATTTTCCATCCAATTCTAATCATGTTAGACTCAAATTGTAGGTATTCCAACACTGCACATTTTTATAAGAACACGTGACCTCGAAAGGGCAAAGGTCAAGGTCATTTGGCGCTTTGAAAGTTTCATCTTGCCATAACTTGGTAAATTTTCATCCGATTTGGTTCATGTTCATGTCAGTTTAACTTCTAATAGGGGGTTCCTGACCATTGCGCATGTAATGAATCTGAAACAAAAGTTGTAGCAATTTGAATTATGCTAAATAGCACCATTAGAAATTTTAAATCTTAAATAACTTCAAAGCTGTAATAGATATAGATGCCATTCCAACTTCTACTCCTGTGTTATGGAATAGTTGTACATTGCCATACCAATATGCTTTGAAGACACACACACTGATTTGCTATGCAACAAATCATCTTTTCTAGTTCTTTCTTTCTTTCTTTCTTTCTTTCTTTCTTCTTTTTTTCTTTCTTTACCGGCAAATTTGTCCGCCATTTCATTTGAAAAGTATTATATGTAGAATCTCCAAACTTGGCACAATTATACTTCTATGGATAAAGTCTGGCCTTTTTATAATAAGAGGTCATGCTTTTAAAAAATATGCAAATGAGGGCTAATTAAAGTTTTAAATCTTCAATATCTTATATGCTATAGTAGATGTGGTTCGGAGTGTATAGGAGTTCGATCATAGCAAGGTAAAGGTCATCTCAAATGTCAAGGTCATGTCAAGGTCAAAGGTCATGTCAAGGTCAAAGGTCAATTTTAAACCAAAATGTCATTTTTGAGGTCAAGGTTCACTTCAGGTAGAGGTCATCTCAAGGTCAAAGGTCATTTCAAGGTCAAAGGCCACTTTCGATGCTGGCTTTCTTCTGGCCATAGCTTGGTCAATTTTTATCCAATTTTGATGATGTTGGGCTCAAATTGTAGCTATTGTAACCTTGCACATTTTTTAAATTACATGTGACCTGTAAAGTTCAAAGGTCAAGGTCATTTGGACCTTTGAAAGTTTCATCCAATCATAACGTGGACAATCTCCATCCAGTTCTAATCATGTTGGACTCAAATTGTAGGTATTGCTACACTGGACATTTTTAAAAGAACATGTAACCTCAAAAAGGCAAAGGTCAAGGTCATTTGGCCCTTTGACAGTTTCATCTTGCCATAACTTGGTCAATTGTCATCCGATTTGGTTCATGTCAGGCTCAAATTGTGGGTATTGTAACATTGTGCAATTTACATGTGACCTGTAAAGGTCAAAGGTCAAGGTCATTTGGACTTTTAAATTTGCATGCAGCCAGAAGCTTAATGGAATGTGAAGTACCAAAGGACAAAGGTTGTAGCATATAATATTTACAACCTTTGAAGGTACACAGACAGAAAAAAAAAAACTTTTCCAGTTTCTTTCTTTCTTTCTTCTCTACCAGCAAATTTGTCCAACACTTTTCTTGGACACTATTATACATAGAAAGTCCAAACTTGGCATGATTGTACCTCCACACAAGGAGTTTGCCCTTTTAATACACAGAAATGAAGATGTTTAAAATTATGCAAATTAGGAGCATTTGAAATTTTAAATCTTGAATAACTTCAAAGCTATAATAGATAGAGATGCCATTCCAACTTCTACTCCTGTGTTATGGTATAGTTGTACATTGCCACACTAATATGCTTTAAAGACACACACACTGATTTGCTACGCAGCAAATCATCTTTCCTAGTTATGTCTGTGTGCCAACACAGACATACTGTTTTTCTAGGAATTCTTTATTTCTTTCTTTCTTTCTTTCTTCTTTCTTTCTTTCTTTACAGGCAAATTTGTCCGACATTTCATTTGAAAAGTATTTTACATAGAAATTCCAAACTTGGCATGATTATACTTCCATACATGAAGCCTGGTCTTTTTGTAAAGAGGTTCAACGGTTTTGAAAATTATGCAAATTAGGGCCATTTGAAAATTTAAATCTTGAATATCTCCAAAAATATTATAGGTACAGGTAATCAATCCAATTTCGATTAATATGTTGGTTAGACTGCACATTTTTGTAATGTACATGTGACCTCTAAAGGTCAAAGGTCAATGTCATTTTCACATTTGAAATTTTCATCTAGCCATAACTCAGTCAATTTTCAACCAATTTTAACCATGTTGGACCCAACCTGTAGGTATTGCAACAGTGCGTATTTTTGTAATGTACATGCAATGCCTAAAGATTAAAGGTCAAGCTCATTCAGGCCTTTTTGTTAAAACTAGCCATAAGCAAAATGGAATGTGAAGTACCAGAGGCTTCAAAGATGGCATCAGTCAAGATTCTGGGGTCCGCTTTGGTAATTAACACTTTTAGCCCAGATAAGAGAGCCTGGGTTTGATATCAGGCTACGGGCAGCATGCTTGTCTGTATGTGTGCCCCTGAGTAGCACACAGAATGCCGTGTGTGACTGCTTTTGTCATGTTTACACAAGACAGACAAGACGTAACTTAGACCATTGGAACAACACATATACTGAACCCCAATGAAAAGTATCCACATGCCAATTTTGAAGTATTTTATTGTTTATACTTGAAACATTTCATACCTAGACGTGCTTAGAACTTAACAAAGCATTCACTTTTCTGGCGTAAAAATAATGTCACGCTCTACCGACATTAACGTCACTTACAGGCAAAAAATGTCATTAACTGCCCTAATTGAAAGTCACACAAATTTTTCTGTTCAATATGGGATGTGGCCACCTCGAGCATCAACACATGCTATACATCTGCGGCGCATACTGCTGACCAGGGTTTGAATTCTGTGTTGGGGAACATTATTCCATTCTTCCTGCAGAGCTTGGATCAGCTGGTTTCGGGTAGTAGGCCTAGGTGTCCTCCGTTGAATACCTTGGCCTAACTGATCCCACAAATGTTCAATAGGGCTCAGATCGGGTGAGAACGCTGGCCATTCCATGACATTGATGTTGTTCTCATTGAGAAAGTTCATTGTTAATCTTGCAGAGTGTGCACGTGCATTGTCCTGCTGAAAGATCGCCAGATCTTGATGCTGCTCCATAAATGGGACCATGTGCGGCTCCAGCACCTCATCAATGTACCGCCTAGCATTGAGGATCCATTGAATGACCACTAGGGGTGTCCGGTAGCGGTTGCTGATGCCTGCCCACACCATGACAGAGGGTCCACCCCATCGATCTGCCTGACGGACACAGGTATCTGCATATCTCTCCCCAGTCCGGCGCCACACACGTTCTCTGCCATCTGCTCTGCTGACACAAAAACGGGACTCGTCAGTAAAAAGGACGGTATTCCACTGCTGGCGAGTCCACCTGGAGTGTGCTCTACACCACTGCAGTCGTCTTTCTCTTCTGGGTTGGGTCAGCAGGTTACCCCTGTAAGGTCTTCTGGCTGTTAGGCCACTGCTCCTCAGTCGCCTCTCCACAGTAGAACTACTGACAGGACGGTGATTCACCCCTTGAGTCTCACGGGCTGTTTGGGCTGCTGTACGGAAACGGTCTCGCAGGTGCATCAGCCGGATGTGACGGTCTTGGCCAGGTGTTGTCACTCTTTCTCGGCCAGGCCTAGGCCGATCATCTACGGATCCAGTTTCTTGTTGCCGTTCAATTAGTCGTTGGATGGTGCGCCGAGTACACCCCATTCTTTGTGCGATTTGAGTGATTGGGACTCCACCCTCTGCAAGCCCCAAAGCATGGTGTCTTTGACCTTGGCTCAGACGCGGCATGATCGCCTCAACACACCTGAGACCACTGGCTTTTTTCTTGGCTGAACATCCCTTTTTAAAGCCACTGAAAACATCAGGTCATTTTAGCCATCCAATAGGAGTGGTGGTCAGAAGCCATATTCGGTGCACAAAAGTCACATGCATTATGTAACAACCCAGCAAAAGTTAAAAAGTTGTCCTGAATGACCCTGATGTAGGCTCCAAACCATGCATATATGCACACACAGTACTTAGTAACTTACAAAATTAATGTGTTAATTTTTTTATGTGGATACTTTTCATTGGGGTTCAGTATAATTAATTAATTGGGTAAGACATAACAGATTCAACTTAAAGCCACAGGAAGCTGTAGTTTTCCTTGCAGTGAGGTTGCAAGGTTAGGATATCGTACAAGCCAGGGTAGCCAGGTCAGTGTTCAATGTAAACAAAGCATGCACCAGTATGAATAGACTGACGTCTACAAGTTGTATCATGCTTAGAAGACTACTTGGTTCATGAGAATGAAATGGAAAAGAATGATGACACAGTCTGTGGTAGTTTATATCATTACATACTATCAAAAATGTTGTCTTTCTCTCTTTCCTTTTTTTCTTTTTTATGGATGTGTGCCGACAGACATATTGTTTTTCTAGGAATTCTTTCCTTCTTTCTTTCTTTCTCACTTTCTTTCTTTCTTTCATTCCAGACAAGTTTGTCCGACATTTTATTTAAAAAGTATTACACATAGAAAATCCAAACTTGGCAAAACTATACTTCTATAGATGAAGTCTGGCCTTTTTGTAATGAGAGGTCATGCTTTTCAAAATTATGCAAACGAGGGCTAATTAAAGTTTTTAATCATCAATATTTTATATACTATAGTAGATGTGGTTCCGAGTGTATAAGAGTTTGATCATAGCAAGGTAAAGGCCATCTCAAATGTCAAGGTCATGTCAAGGTTAAAGGTCAGTTTTAGGCCAAGGTGTCATTTTTGAGGTGAAGGTTCACTTCAGGTAGAGGTCATCTCAAGGTCAAAGGTCATTTCAGGGTCAAAGGCCACTTTCGATGGTAGCTTTCTTATTGGCATAACGTGGTCAATTTTTATTCAATTTTGATCATGTTTGGTTCAAATTGTAGCTATTGCAACACTGCACACTTTGAAAATTACATGTGACCCCAAAAGGTCAAAGGTCAATGTCATCTGGACCTTTGAAAGTTTCACCCAGCCACAACTCGGCCAATTTCCATCCAAATCTAATCATGTTGGACTTAAATTTTGGGTGTTGTAACACTGTACATTTCTGCAATTTACGTGTGACGTATAAAAGCTAAAGGTAAAAGGTCAAGGTTATTTGAACTTGGAAATATCACCCAGCCAAAAGCTTAATGCAATGTGAAGTACCTAAGCACAAAAGTTGTACCATTTAATATTTACAGCTTTTGAAGGCACACAGACAGATTTGCTTTAAAGCAAATCTTCCTTTCTAGTTTCTTTCTTTCTTTCTTTTTTTTCTTTCTTCTTTCTTTCTTTCTTTACAGGCAAATTTGTCCGACATTTCATTTGAAAAGTATTATATGTAGAAACTCCAAACTTGGCACAATTATACTTCTATGGATAAAGTCTGGCCTTTTTATAATGAGAGGTCATGCTTTTCAAAATTATGCAAATGAGGGCTAATTAAAGTTTTAAATCTTCAATATCTTATATACTATAGTAGATGTGGTTCCAAGTGTATAGGAGTTCGATCATAGCAAGGTAAAGGTCAGCTCTAATGTCAAGGTCATGTCAAGGTCAAAGGTCATGTCAAGGTCAAAGGTCAATTTTAAACCAAAATGTCATTTTTGAGGTCAAGGTTCACCTCAGGTAGTGGTCATCTCAAGGTCAAAGGTCATTTCAAGGTCAAAGGCCACTTTCGATGCTGGTTTTCTTCTGGCCATAACTTGTTCAATTTTTATCCAATTTTGATCATGTTGGGCTCAAATTGTAGCTATTGTAACCTTGCACATTTTATAGATTAGATGTGACCTCTAAAGCTCAAAGATCAAGGTCATTTGGACCTTTGAAAGTTTCATCCAATCATAACGTGGCCAATCTCCATCCAGTTCTAATTATGTTGGACTCAAATTGTAGGTATTGCTACACTGGACATTTTTATAAGAACATGTAACCTCAAAAAGGCAAAGGTCAAGGTCATTTGGCCCTTTGACAGTTTCATCTTGCCATAACTTGGTCAATTTTACTCCGATTTGGTTCATGTCCGGCTCAAATTGTGGGTATTGTAACACTGTGCAATTTACATGTGACCTGTAAAGGTCAAAGGTCAAGGTCATTTGGACTTTTAAATTTGCATGCAGCCATAATCTTAATGGAATGTGAAGTACCAAAGGACAAAAGTTGTAGCATATAATATTTACAACCTTTGAAGGCACACAGACACATTAAAAAAAATCTTCTTTGACAGTTTCTTTCTTTCTTTCTTTCTTTCTTCTTTACCAGCAAATTTGTCCGACACTTCTCAGACACTATTATACATAGAAACTCCAAACTTGGCATGATTGTACCTGCATATTAGGAGTTTGGCCGTTTAATACACAGAAATGCAGATGTTTAAAATTATGCAAATTAGGGGCATTTGAAATTTTAAATCCTGAATTACTTCAAAGCTATAATAGAAAGAGATGCCATTCCAACTTCTACTCCTGTGTTATGGAATAGTTGAACATTGCCATACTAATATGCTTTGAAGACACACACACTGATTTGCTATGCAGCAAATCATCTTTTCTAGTTCTTTCTTTCTTTCTTTCTTTCTTTTTTTCTTTCTTTCTTTACCGGCAAATTTGTCCGACATTTCATTTGAAAAGTATTATATGTAGAATCTCCAAACTTGGCACAATTATACTTCTATGGATCAAGTCTGGCCTTTTTATAATGAGAGGTCAAGCTTTTCAAAATTATGCAAATGAGGGCTAATTAAAGTTTTAAATCTTCAATATCTTATATACTATAGTAGATGTGGTTCCAAGTGTATAGGAGTTCGATCATAGCAAGGTAGAAGTCATCTCAAATGTCAAGGTCATGTCTAGGTCAAAGGTCATGTCAAGGTCAAAGGTCAATTTTAAGCCAAAATGTCATTTTTGAGGTCAAGGTTCACCTCAGGTAGAGGTCATCTGAAGGTCAAAGGTCATTTCAAGGTCAAAGGCCACTTTCAGTGCTGGCTTTCTTCTGGCCATAACTTGGTCAATTTGTATCCAATTTTCATCATGTTGGGCTCAAATTGTAGCTATTGTAACCTTGCACATTTTTTAAATGTACATGTGACCTCTAAAGTTCAAAGGTCAAAGTCATTTGGACCTTTGAAAGTTTCATCCAATCATAACGTGGCCAATCTCCATCCAGTTTTCATCATGTTAGACTCAAATTGTAGGTATTGCTACACAGGACATTTTTATAAGAACATTTAACCTAAAAAAAGGCAAAGGTCAAGGCCACTTGACCCTTTGAAAGTTTCATCTTGCCATAACTTGGTCAATTTTACTCCGATTTGGTTCATGTCCGGCTCAAATTGTGGGTATTGTAACACTGTGCAATTTACATGTGACCTGTAAAGGTCAAAGGTCAAGGTCATTTCGACTTTGAAATTTGCATGCAGCCGTAAGCTTAATGGAATGTGAAGTACCAAAGGACAAAAGTTGTAGCATATAATATTTACAACCTTTGAAGGCACACAGACAGATTAAAAAAAATCGTCTTCTCCAGTTTCTTTCTTTCTTCTTTACCAGCAAATTTGTCCGACACTTTTCTCGCACATTATAATACATAAAAACTCCAAACTTGGCATGATTGTACCTCCATACAAGGAGTTTGGCCGTTTTATACACAGAAATGAAGATGTTTAAAATTATGCAAATTAGGGGCATTTGAAATTTTAAATCTTGAATAACTTCAAAGCTATAATAGATAGAGATGCCATTCCAGCTTCTACTCCTGTGTTATGGAATAGTTGTACATTGCCATACTAATATGCTTTGAAGACACACACACTGATTTGCTATGCAGCAAATCATCTTTCCTAGTTTCTTTCTTTCTTTCTTTCTTCTTTCTTTCTTTCTTTCTTTCTTTCTTTACAGGCAAATTTGTCCGACATTTCATTTGAAAAGTATAACACGTAAAAACTCCAAACTTGGCACAATTATACTTCTATAGACAAAGTCTGGCCTTTTTATAATGAGAGGTCATGCTTTTCAAAATTATCCAAATGAGGGCTAATTAAAGTTTTTAGATCTTCAATATGTTATATACAATACAGTATGTGTCTGCCACCCCACCAAACACACACGACCAGTGACAGTGAATGATTGACCAGTATCAAATGGCCAGCTTATTCCAAAGTCCTGGCAAGTGTAACCACATCAAAATAAACCCTACCCTTTCCTCCTGAAGTTGATGTGTATTTTATTACCCCCAATAGAATTCATTCATAATCCACAGCCTTTATCAACATTGTAAGACCTGTGGGACATTTTTACAGGGGTGTCACATCTCAATTAAACTGCAAACAAGCCATAATCCTGGTATATATTTTACAAGATGTGACATCAAAATGACCCTTTGAAAATGCGGCATGCCTTGACTCATTCAGGACAGAAGTCTTCATTTACTGTCAATAAAATTTGTATCAAAGGAATATACTGAGTATTCTTATCTTTTAAATTAGGGGGTTCTGATTTAAATTTCTGACAATCATAATAGAATATAATATCTGCTCATGATTTGTGATATTCTGACCTTTTTTATTTGTTTCACACACTGTATTAGCAATGCAAATTTGAAAGAATTAGCAAACAGCATATCATTTGGGTTTATCACTGAATGAGTTAATTTTGCATATAAACATTGGCTGCATTGATTGAATGGCTATGTCTGTTTGGTAATTTAATTATAAGTTAATGTTTTCTTTCTGGACACCAGTCAGTTCAGTGGCTCTTAAAGAAAACATGTTGTACTACATTATTTATATACAATTACACAGTCCAGGAAATGCTCAAGATCCCTGCTCATGCATTCTATCATTAAAGTTTGTGTGTGTCAACACATACTTTTCTTTCTTTCTTTCTTTCTTTCTTTCTTTCTTTCTTTCTTTCTTTCTTTCTTTCTTTCTTTCTTTCTTTTTCTTTCTCCCTCCCTCCCTTCCTTCCTTCTTTCCTCCCTCCCTTCCTTCTTTCTTTCTATCTTTCTTTCTTTCTGAATTTGAAATTTTCAATCTTGAATATCTTCAACAGTATAACAGAGATGTCAGTCCAACTTCTACTAAGGGGTTGTTGACCATTGGCACCTAATCACCTAATGAATTAAAAATAAAAGTTGTAGCAATTTAAATTATGTAAAAAAGCACCATTAGAGAAATTTTAAATCTTGAATAACTTCAAAGCTATAATAGACAGAGATGCCATTCCAACTTCTACTCCTGTTTTATGGAATAGTTGTACATTGCCATACCAATATGCTTTGAAGACACACACACTGATTTGCAAGCAAATCATCTTTCCTAGTTTCTTTCTTTCTTTCTTCTTTCTTTCTTTCTTTCTTTCTTTCTTTCTTTCTTTACAGGCAAATTTGTCCGACATTTCATTTGAAAAGTATAACACGTAAAAACTCCAAACTTGGCACAATTATACTTCTAGAGATAAAGTCTGGCCTTTTTATAATGAGAGGTCATGCTTTTCAAAATTATGCAAATGAGGACCAATTAAAGTTTTAAATCTTCAATATGTTATATGGCTGTGGAGCTGGCTCTGCTATGTGTCTGCCACCCCACCAAACACACATGACCAGTGACAGTGAATGATTGGCATCAAATGACCAGCGTATTCCAAAGTCCTGGCAAGTGTAACCACATCAAAATAAACCCTACCCTTTCCTCCTGAAGTTTATGTGTATTTTATTACCCCCAATAGATTTCACTCATAATCCACAGCCTTTATCAACATCGTAAGACCTGTGGGACATTTTTACAGGGGTGTCACATCTCAATTAAATTGCAAACAAGCCATAATCCTGGTATATATTTTACAAGATGTGACATCAAAATGACCCTTTGAAAATGCGGCATGCCTTGACTCATTCAGGACAGAAGTCTTCATTTACTGTCAGTAAAATTTGTATCAAAGGGATATACTGAGTATTCTTACCTTTTAAATGAGGGGGTTCTGATTTAAAATTTCTGACAATCATAATAGAATATAATATCTGCTCATGATTTGTGATATTCTGACCTTTTTTATTTGTTTCACACATTGTATTAGCAATGCAAATTTGAAAGAATTAGCAAAGAGCATATCCTTTGGGTTTATCACTGAATGAGTTAATTTTGTCATATGAACATTGGCTGCATTGATTGAATGGCTATGTCTGTTTGGTAATTTAATTGTAAGTTAATGTTTTCTTTTTGGACATCAGTCAGTTCAGTGGCTCTTAAAGAAAACATTTTGGACTACATTATTTATATACAATTACACAGTCCAGGAAATGCTCAAGATCCCTGCTCATGTATTCTATCATTAAAGTGTGTGTGTGTCAACACACACTTTTCTTTCTTTCTTTCTTTCTTTCTTTCTTTCTTTCTTTCTTTCTTTCTTTCTTTCTTTCTTTCTTTCTTTCTCTCTTTCTTTCTTTCTTTCTTTCTTTCTTTCTGTCTGTCTGTCTGTCTGTCTGTCTTTTTTCTCTCTTTCTTTCTTTCTTTCTTTCTTTCTTTCTGACTGAATTTGAAATTTTCAATCTTAAATATCTTCAACAGTATAACAGAGATGTCATTCCAACTTCTACTAGGGGGTTGTTGACCATTGGCATCTAATCACCTAATGAATTAAAAATAAAAGTTGTAGCAATTTAAATTATGTAAAAAAGCACCATTAGAGAAATTTTAAATCTTGAATAACTTCAAAGCTATAATAGATAGAGATGCCATTCCAACTTCTACTCCTGTTTTATTGAATAGTTGTACATTGCCATACCAATATGCTTTGAAGACACACACACTGATTTGCAAGCAAATCATCTTTCCTAGTTTCTTTCTTTCTTTCTTCTTTCTTTCTTTCTTTCTTTCTTTCTTTCTTTCTTTCTTTACAGGCAAATTTGTCCGACATTTCATTTGAAAAGTATAACACGTAAAAACTCCAAACTTGGCACAATTATACTTCTAGAGATAAAGTCTGGCCTTTTTATAATGAGAGGTCATGCTTTTCAAAATTATGCAAATGAGGACCAATTAAAGTTTTAAATCTTCAATATGTTATATGGCTGTGGAGCTGGCTCTGCTATGTGTCTGCCACCCCACCAAACACACATGACCAGTGACAGTGAATGATTGGCATCAAATGACCAGCGTATTCCAAAGTCCTGGCAAGTGTAACCACATCAAAATAAACCCTACCCTTTCCTCCTGAAGTTTATGTGTATTTTATTACCCCCAATAGATTTCACTCATAATCCACAGCCTTTATCAACATCGTAAGACCTGTGGGACATTTTTACAGGGGTGTCACATCTCAATTAAATTGCAAACAAGCCATAATCCTGGTATATATTTTACAAGATGTGACATCAAAATGACCCTTTGAAAATGCGGCATGCCTTGACTCATTCAGGACAGAAGTCTTCATTTACTGTCAGTAAAATTTGTATCAAAGGGATATACTGAGTATTCTTACCTTTTAAATGAGGGGGTTCTGATTTAAAATTTCTGACAATCATAATAGAATATAATATCTGCTCATGATTTGTGATATTCTGACCTTTTTTATTTGTTTCACACATTGTATTAGCAATGCAAATTTGAAAGAATTAGCAAAGAGCATATCCTTTGGGTTTATCACTGAATGAGTTAATTTTGTCATATGAACATTGGCTGCATTGATTGAATGGCTATGTCTGTTTGGTAATTTAATTGTAAGTTAATGTTTTCTTTTTGGACATCAGTCAGTTCAGTGGCTCTTAAAGAAAACATTTTGGACTACATTATTTATATACAATTACACAGTCCAGGAAATGCTCAAGATCCCTGCTCATGTATTCTATCATTAAAGTGTGTGTGTGTCAACACACACTTTTCTTTCTTTCTTTCTTTCTTTCTTTCTTTCTTTCTTTCTTTCTTTCTTTCTTCTCTCTTCTTTCTTTCTTTCTTTCTTTCTGTCTGTCTGTCTGTCTGTCTGTCTTTTTTCTCTCTTTCTTTCTTTCTTTCTTTCTTTCTTTCTGACTGAATTTGAAATTTTCAATCTTAAATATCTTCAACAGTATAACAGAGATGTCATTCCAACTTCTACTAGGGGGTTGTTGACCATTGGCATCTAATCACCTAATGAATTAAAAATAAAAGTTGTAGCAATTTAAATTATGTAAAAAAGCACCATTAGAGAAATTTTAAATCTTGAATAACTTCAAAGCTATAATAGATAGAGATGCCATTCCAACTTCTACTCCTGTTTTATTGAATAGTTGTACATTGCCATACCAATATGCTTTGAAGACACACACACTGATTTGCTATGCAGCAAATCATCTTTCCTAGTTAATTATTTATTCTTCTCTTTATTTTTGCCTAACTTAAAAGTTTTATCAGTTAGTACAAAGTTATTGTATGTCTGTATTATTGTACCCTTCTGCTGGTTTACTGGTATGTTCATGCTACTGGAACTAATTTTGTTATACATTAATTAGCCCACATGGTGTTACTTACTTGATAATGTACGCATAGCTTGCTGGAATATAGACGGTTTTTTTCAAAGAATAGGAGGCCAGAGGCACTGCAAACTTGATCAGGAGCAAATACAAACAGAAACTAGGAAAGATGATTTGCTGCAAAGCAAATCAGTGTGTGTGTCTTCAAAGCATATTGGTATGGCAAAGTACACTATTCCATAAAACAGGAGTAGAAGTTGGAATCGCATCTCTATCTATTATAGCTTTGAAGTTATTCAAGATTTAAAATTTCTAATGGTGCTATTTAGCAATTTAAATTGCTACAACTTTCATTTTTAATTCATTAGATGATTAGGTGCTAATGGTCAATGGTCAACAACCCCCTAGTAGAAGTTGGAATGACATCTCTGTTATACTGTTGAAGATATTCCAGATTGAAAATTTCAAATTCAGTCAGAAAGAAAGAAAGAAAGAAAGAAAGAAAGAAAGAAAGAAAGACAGACAGACAGACAGACAGACAGACAGACAGACAGAAAGAAAGAAAGAAAGAAAGAAAGAAAGAAAGAAAGAAAGAAAGAAAGAAAGAAAGAAAGAAAGAAAGAAAGAAAGAAAAGTGTGTGTTAACACACACACACTTTAATGATAGAATGCATGAGCAGGGATCTTGAGCATTTCCTGGACTGTGTAATTGTATATAAATAATGTAGCCCAAAATGTTTTCTTTAAGAGCCACTGTACTGACTGGTGTCCAGAAAGAAAACATTAACTTATAATTAAATTACCAAACATACATAGCCATTCAATCAATGCAGCCAATGTTTATATGACAAAATTAACTCATTCAGTGATGAACCCAAAGGATATGCTCTTTGCTAATTCTTTCAAATTTGCATTGCTAATACAATGTGTGAAACAAATAAAAAAGGTCAGAATATCACAAATCATGAGCAGATATTATATTCTATTATGATTGTCAGAAATTTTAAATCAGAACCCCCTAATTTAAAATATAAGAATACTCCGTATATCCCTTTGATACAAATTTTACTGACAGTAAATGAAGACTTCTGTCCTGAATGAGTCAAGGCATGCCGCATTTTCAAAGGGTCATTTTGATGTCACATCTTGTAAAATATATACCAGGATTATGGCTTGTTTGCAATTTAATTGAGATGTGACACCCCTGTAAAAATGTCCCACAGGTCTTACAATGTTGATAAAGGCTGTGGATTATGAGTGAAATCTATTGGGGGTAATAAAATACACATCAACTTCAGGAGGAAAGGGTAGGGTTTATTTTGATGTGGTTACACTTGCCAGGACTTTGGAATACGCTGGCCATTTGATACCAATCCTTCACTGTCACTGGTCATGTGTGTTTGGTGGGGTGGCAGACACATAGCAGGGCCAGCTCCACAGCTATATAACATATTGCAGATTTAATTAGCCCTCATTTGCATAATTTTGAAAACCATGACCTCTCATCATAAAAAGGCCAGACTTTATCTATAGAAGTATAATTGTGCCAAGTTTGGAGTTTCTACGTGTTATACTTTTCAAATGAAATGTCGGACAAATTTGCCTGTAAAGAAAGAAAGAAAGAAAGAAGAAAGAAAGAAAGAAAGAAAGAAAGAAAGAAAGAAAGAAAGAAATAAAAAATTCCTAGTAAAACAGAAAAGTGTGTGCTGACACACACACTTTAATAAATAAATTTGATATTGTGGGACTTCTAGAAACGCACTGCGGAAAAGACGAACCACTGTCTCTGACTGACTATGTTATTAAATCCAACTCGCGCCAAAAAACTCAGAATGCGCACAAATACTATGGCGGCTTAGCAGTTTGCATTAAAAACAGTATCAAACCCGGAATTACAGTGATGCCGGTGAACAATTCCGAAATATTATGGCTCAGGATGAGTAAAGATTTCTTTAACATGAATCAGGATATCTACATTTCCTTTGTATATATAAGCCCCCACGGCTCATCCTTCTCGCGGAAAACAGGAGATATTTTTTATTTACTTGAACGGGACATATCTGTATATTCTAAACTTGGTAACTGTCTTGTGTGTGGCGATTTTAATGCCCGCACTGCCACTGAGCCTGATTTCGTTTCTGAAGATAATGATAACTAGGAAAGATGATTTGCTGCAAAGCAAATCAGTGTGTGTGTCTTCAAAGCATATTGGTATGGCTAAGTACACTATTCCATAAAACAGGAGTAGAAGTTGGAATCGCATCTCTATCTATTATAGCTTTGAAGTTATTCAAGATTTAAAATTTCTAATGGTGCTATTTAGCAATTTAAATTGCTACAACTTTCATTTTTAATTCATTAGGTGATTAGGTGCCAATGGTCAACAACCCCCTAGTAGAAGTTGGAATGACATCTCTATTATACTGTTGAAGATATTTAAGATTGAAAATTTCAAATTCAGTCAGAAAGAAAGAAAGACAGACAGACAGACAGACAGACAGACAGACAGACAGAAAGACAGACAGACAGACAGAAAGAAAGAAAGAAAGAAAGAAAGAAAGAAAGAAAGAAAGAAAGAAAGAAAGAAAGAAAAGTGTGTATACACACACACACTTTAATGATAGAATGCATGAGCAGGGATCTTGAGCATTTCCTGGACTGTGTAATTGTATATAAATAATGTAGCCCAAAATGTTTTCTTTAAGAGCCACTGTACTGACTGGTGTCCAGAAAGAAAACATTAACATATAATTAAATTACCAAACATACATAGCCATTCAATCAATGCAGCCAATGTTTATATGACAAAATTAACTCATTCAGTGATGAACCCAAAGGATATGCTCTTTGCTAATTCTTTCAAATTTGCATTGCTAATACAATGTGTGAAACAAATAAAAAGGTCAGAATATCACAAATCATGAGCAGATATTATATTCTATTATGATTGTCAGAAATTTTAAATCAGAACCCCCTAATTTAAAATATAAGAATACTCCGTATATCCCTTTGATACAAATTTTACTGACAGTAAATGAAGACTTCTGTCCTGAATGAGTCAAGGCATGCCGCATTTTCAAAGGGTCATTTTGATGTCACATCTCGTAAAATATATACCAGGATTATGGCTTGTTTGCAATTTAATTGAGATGTGACACCCCTGTAAAAATGTCCCACAGGTCTTACAATGTTGATAAAGGCTGTGGATTATGAGTGAAATCTATTGGGGGTAATAAAATACACATCAACTTCAGGAGGAAAGGGTAGGGTTTATTTTGATGTGGTTACACTTGCCAGGACTTTGGAATACGCTGGCCGTTTGATACCAATCATTCACTGTCACTGGTCATGTGTGTTTGGTGGGGTGGCAGGCACATAGCAGGGCCAGCTCCACAGCTATATAACATATTGCAGATTTAATTAGCCCTCATTTGCATAATTTTGAAAAGCATGACCTCTCATTATAAAAAGGCCAGACTTTATCTCTAGAAGTATAATTGTGCCAAGTTTGGAGTTTCTACGTGTTATACTTTTCAAATGAAATGTCGGACAAATTTGCCTGTAAAGAAAGAAAGAAAGAAAGAAAGAAAGAAAGAAAGAAAGAAAGAAGAAAGAAAGAAAGAAAGAAAGAAAGAAAGAATTCCTAGTAAAACAGAAAAGTGTGTGCTGACACACACACTTTAAATATTTACCGATCCCACAAAACTATATTTGTGATGTAGATTCGACTCGAAAAAACATGGATAAGACAAAACCAGATACTCACGGCGTTAAGCTGCTAGATCTGTGCAAAGCCTCTGGCCTCTGCATTCTTAACGGTAGGCTACTAGGGGATACCCTAGGTTACCCTACTTGCTTTAGCCATGCGGGTGCACCCAGCGTAATCGATTACATGTTAGCTAATCAGTCGCTTATCAGGAAACTGAAATTTTTCCATGTGAGGACCCAGGTGTTTTTTCTATTCATTGTCTTATATCTACTTGTATTGTGACTGGGCAATTCAATTTTAACTTTGACACGGTACCTACTAGAGTTGGTAAGAAGTTTATCTGGCAAGATGGTGATGACACCAGGTACCGAGACGCCCTCTTATCCCCGAGTGTACAAGACAAAATGCAACAAATTATGATTAGGCTGGCTAATAACAGCTACGAAGCTACAGAACTTGTATCTGATGTTACACATTTGTTAACACATGCTGGTGAAGTTGCCCATATAAAAAATATACGTATTGGTGCTAGAAGACATAAGCCAAATAATAGGAGGACTAAAAAAAGAACGTGGTACGATACAGATTGTCGCCAACTGTATAAAGATATAAAGAAAATGGCAGCAATTTTGCATACAAAACCTTTCGATCTAAACCTGCTACATAACTACAGAAACAAAAGAAAACAATACAAAAAGCTACTTAACTGGAAAAAGCGCAAGTTTCAATCCACAATCATCCACCAATTAGAAAATCTAGAAGAGAAGAACCCGTCAGCTTTTGGGGATTTATATGGTCAATTAAACAACTGTTCTAAATCAAAAGCCAGCAAACCAATCGATACTTCAGAGTGGATTGAATATTTCAAGAAATTATTTAACAATGTTAATACCCCCCCACCCCCACATAAGCTCCATTGATGATTTTATAAGTCAAAACCGGGACAAAGTTTTTAATGAACTAAACTTCAGGATTAATCTCGATGAAATTAAATCAGCTGTGAAAGATTTAAAGCGAGGAAAATCCCCCGGTACTGACGGTATTTTAAACGAAATGTTTAAATGTGGACTTGACGAACTGGCACCTCTACTCCTTGAAGTATTCAATCAAGTACTTAGTAGCGCCACATTTCCCGAGCTGTGGCGCGAGAATATACTGACCCCAGTACACAAGAAGGGCGCCACTGATAAACCTGAAAACTACAGGGGCATTGCCTTATCTAGCCACTTCAGTAAGCTATTTTGTACAATTTTACATACTAGACTCTATAATTATTTCGAAACTAATAACGTCATTCCGAATGCACAGATTGGCTTCCAAAAGAAAAGTAGAACTGCAGACCACATTCTTACGCTGAAAATCCTAATAGATAAACATTTAAATCATGACGCCAAAAAATATCTATATGTATGCTTTGTCGATTTCAAGTGCGCATTTGACACTGTGTGGAGACAAGCCTTGCTATATAAATTGTTACTTAATGATGTCGGTGGTAATTTTCTTGGTATTTTAGCATCTATGTACAATGAGGTGAAGTATTGTATAAAGACTGAACACGGATACACGGAACCCTTTACATCAAATATTGGGGTTAAGCAGGGATGCGTTTTAAGTCCTATTTTGTTCAATCTTTTTCTAGCAGATCTACTTGATATTTTTGATAATAGTTGTGATCCTGCTGAATTATATGATTCTAAACTTAATTGCCTGCTATATGCAGATGACCTAGTTTTAATGTCGCAATCAGCAAATGGTCTGCAAACCTCCCTTAATAAATTACATGACTATTGTAAACAATGGAAATTGACAGTAAATATATTAAAAACCAAAGTTATGGTGTTTAACAAGGGTGGTCGTATAATAAAAACCAAGTCGTTCCAATTTGGGGAGCGTCCCATAGAAACTGCACAGCATTACACTTACTTGGGTGTTGAATTCAGTGTTTCTGGTACATTCACCCTGGCAATTAACATACTTAAAGACCAAGCCAATAAGGCCTTATTTAAGATTCGTCAGTTCCCGGTTAATAACAATGTTAAGCTATCTTTAAAACTCTTTGGGTCTCTTATTATGCCAATATTATCCTGCAGCAGTGAAGTTTGGGGTCCCACCCTATTAAAAGGATTGAATGACAACAATTTGATGGCACTATGTAATAAACCAACTGTGGAAAGTATACACGTAAAATTTTGTAAATACATTCTTGGTGTACATCGAAAAGCTACTAATGCGGCGGTGATCGCTGAACTGGGAAGCTACCCAATCATGATCGAAATAGCCTGTAAGGCCGTAAAATTTTGGATCCACCTTCAAAATTACAATCAAAACTCACTGGTCTTTAAATGTTTATTGTAGAACTATGACCAATTCTATAAGGGGAAAGATTGTTGGATCAAGTCTATTTCTAAAATTTTGCACCTTGCTGGTATGCAGGAAACTTGGAACAACCTAGGAGGGGTCAATACATA
This sequence comes from Hermodice carunculata, assembly GCA_964020975.1. Lineage (NCBI taxonomy): Eukaryota > Metazoa > Annelida > Polychaeta > Eunicida > Amphinomidae > Hermodice > Hermodice carunculata. Next base: position 46,835,927 of record OZ026625.1, read on the forward strand.
CGCTATGTTATCGAAACTTAAAAGTCACTTGCAGAATGTGTACGAGGCCCAGTGGTACAAACATATCAAGGGTACTGGAAGAGAAGATTCTCATAAGCTTCGCACATATTGTAAATTTAAAGATAAATTTGATATTGAATCATACTTACGAAACAATCGGCCCCTTAAACTTAGGCAAAACGTGAGTAAATTAAGAATAAGCGCACATACTTTGGCTATTGAAACCGGCAGGTAGGCCTACACCAATCCAAAAGCACCCATTGAAATGAGAAAATGTGTTTTATGCGACAATGGAGCAGTTGAAGATGAGAACCATATGGTAATCGGTTGTAGTAAATACCAAAATGATAGAAGCAATCTGTATTCTGATTTGACCGGGTTAGATGCAAACTTTGTGGCCCTAAACGAATATGACAAGTTCCTATATATTATGAAAATGGGCAACAGCCCTGAGGCCGGCCGGCCAATACTGAGGTATATAAACATTATTTTTTGACACCAGAAAAAAGCATCTCGGCTTCTAATTGATTTGTGCATGTCAACAGAGAGGTTTGGTGACAACATGAATAAAGTGCCAATCCTATACATCAGCTGTGATCACTGGGTGCACCTGTATTTTGTAAATATTCATGTTGCCTATAATTATCTGCCTGTGTACTTTTTTAATTCTGTTCTTTTTTCTTTTTTTTTCTTTTTTTTTCTTCTTCTTCTTATTTTATTTATTAATCTTTTTCTTCCATTTTTTCCTGTAGATATTGTTGATATGCTAGTTTTGTGTTTGTATGTGTTTTGACTATATCGTGTAATGTAGGCTATATCGATTCATGTCAATAAAGTTATCTTATCTGTGCGCGAAGTCTGAGGGCCGAGTAAGTGACACCAGGGACGTGCTATAGCACGTCCCTGGTGCCACTGAAAAGTTAGCATGGTAGTGGTACATGCATTCAGTGATCTGCAGCAGATGTTATTTCTGAGGAAGACCAATATTGCGTGTGTAATTGAGACCTACAGTATTTTGGCTGTCAGATACAATAGTAAAACCAGCCAAGTGGAGGAGACGAGTCAGCAGACTCGTTCCCCCGGCGGATCACTCCGAGTGCTTGCACGAGGAGTGATCCGCCGCGGGAACGAGGCCAGTCTGCTGACGAGTCTCCTTCACGCGGCTGGTTTTACTTTTATCCAGTAATTATAGCTGTAATTTTATTTTCATCGTTAAATACAAAAAAGACAATTAAAAACAGTTTCAAAATTTATTTCATCAAACAAGAATTTGCGTATGAATAACTGTAACGCAGGATCCAGTAATTGGGTCATTTGAAAACTACATGCTTGACGTGCGCCAACTACAAGAATTTAGAAAGAAAGTAGTTCTCAGTGGGGTAATGGTAAAATGCGGAACGGAACCGTCTGGAACCACTCGTTCCGGCAGTTCCGGCAGTTCCGGCAGTTCCGGCATATTATACGCCGGAACTGGCCCCGCTTGTCCCTTGCGCTTTATTGGAGCGTATTTTGCCCTCCAAGACCTACCTCATACTTTTGTCTTTCTTGTCTGACAATGTAGAGTACTTGAAGTATATAATAAAAGACATATATAACTTATAAGGTAAATGCACATCATCACTCAATCGCCGGAACGGGAGGTCGGCCATATTGGCAAACCTCGTTGGGCACTGGGCAGCCAGGGGTTCAGCATACAAGAAACTACAAAATTAGTTCGTATTCACAAAAATGGTTGGGCTACATGTGTCTGTTTATCCCTCCATTATATTTAACAACAATAACTTACAAAAAAAATTGTTCATGTGATATGTCAAACTTGAACCGTAAAATTAACTCAACCTACAGATTCGGATGTCAATGAACATCCAAAATGGCGGACCTCACGATCTTACGATCGAGCGATATGTGGTTAACCCGGTAGATTTTATTCAATACATATTTAAAGCTGACCATATTTTCAGAAAAGAAGGACGTAAGTGTAGGGAAGGTTTGAGAGGACCAAAGAAGTGAAGAAAAAGCGCGAGGACACGGGAGCACCCGTTCCGGGATATATTTGCCGGAACGGCGTTCCGTTCCGCATATTACCATGACCCTTCTCAGTGACCTTTGCACTGTGGTGATATGGATTGACCTTTGCACTGTGGCAATATGGACAGGGTTATCACCCAGTCTATATCTTCCACCTTTTCTGGATGATACAGCTATAATTACTGGATAAATAAGTTTTTTTTAAAACTGAACCTTGCATCAGGTGAAATTTATTAATACATAAAATATGTGGTTCTGTGTTGTCAACTTGTCTTTAATTTGTCTGGTGACCACCAGGTGTCATCTTTGTACAGCCATAAAAAAAAAAAAATCCCCCGAAAACTTTTTTGAAATTTGATCAAAAATTGACTGCTCCAATCCTGTACTTTTATTGCAATATTTTGGCTTTCCTGTAAATATTGTTGAAAAAATGTTATGGGCCTATAAATACAGCAAGATTAACAAAGAAATATATAGGCTTTTTAATTCTTAAGTGAACCCTCCACTTTTGGAATTGACGAAAGTCTATGCGCAAACACAATACTTATCCCAGCAATTATCGTTGTAACACCCGCAAGATCGTTCTTCTGAGAACCCTTTGGGGCTCTTTCTTCACCATATAGTGACATCTAGCAGTGGAAATTATCATTTTAATGATATATGGCAACTGCCAAGGTTGGATAACTTCGTCCACAGTGCGGGTAAAATCGTCCATGCAGTACTGAAGCCTTCAATTGAAAGTTGGTCAGGCCAAATTTGGAAATTCTGAGCAAATTTCTGTATATTAACATAGTTTTAGTGACCTAAAAAAATATGTTGGTCCGACCAATCTGACCAATCAGACCTCAAGGCTACGGTCCTGCCATGACTATACACCACATAAGGTACCATGGGATGCACACTTTTGTTGGATAAGAACCCACCAGAAAACGAATGACTGCATTAATTGTGTATGAAAGTAAGAAACGTTTGACAGCATATTTGTGTCTGTCATCAATATTTCTTTAAAGCATAAATTACATATAAAATATCAAACTTTCTTTAAAGCATAAATCACATGTATAATATCAAGATATTTGATTATAAATGAGATAGATGCCGTAGGTGATTGTCTGAATGTATGGGTCTGTTAAGATGGACAAAAGTTCCTAAAATAAGAGATATTCATATTTAACTGCGATCCTGCTCACTTCCTGTGTTGCCAGGGCAACAGACTGATGCTTCCACCATGATCAGGGCAGATTTGTATTATATACAACATAAACATCCATAAATGACACCTTTTCAAACAAAAGAGAACCCACTTTTAATCAATTTACGCATCCTTTATGTTTCAAACATATGTTAATACTTTTTCTTAAGATTATTGTGTGTTTGTGTTGTTCATTTTGTTGAGAAAGTACTTTTGACCATGATAAATACTTGGATCTGCCCTGATGCAGGTGGCTCCCTCTTTTGCTCAATAGATGTTAAAGTGGGACCGCGTTTAGATATGAATACATCCTACTGTTCCGGTATTCGAAGCCTGGTTTGTTAGTCTGTCGCTATATGTCTCACTGCAGTTGACTAGTACTTTATGATGACTGAAAAACTTTTATTATAAAGAAAAAGGCAAAAGTAAAACAACTTACAAGCACTTTAATTTTGTTAATCTGGATTTACCCTTCTTTTCTATATCAGGTTTTGAGAATGAGTCAATAACTTTCCTCTACATGCCTTGAAAGTTAAGCAGCGCTGAGGAAATGAGGAAAGCTGTTGACCAAGATCAATGAAACTAAAATATAGTCACCGTTGTTGATATGGCATGAAAATTGTTTTCATGATGAATCCATGGCTGGATTCGTTATATTATAATATATAAAACTGTTGTTGGGAAAAGGTTAGATCATTATTTTATCTACAATATAGGCCTACATGTATATGTACTGATATTTTCATTATACATAAGATCACATTGTGAAGTATATTTTTCTTTTGCAGGTTATTAAAGAAAACAGAAAACAGACTTAAGATGGCATAGGTGCTGAAAAGAAAGAATGCAACTAATAAGCCAGGGAAATTATTAAAATTTCAAATATTTTTATTCAACCATACAGATATATAAGATACGACATAAATGTTGAAAACCAAGAGTTTTATCAAAGTGTTCAATCCTTATTGCATGTTAGAAACAACATCATAGTTTGGACACATTTCGGTAGACTCTATCGTTCATAATTTCTCTCAGAGTGTAGAATTATTTCATTTCATTCAATCTATGTATACATGTACCATAGTTTCGCACTTTCGTCCAGTTGAGCAAAATAAAACGTTCCCCTTTGTTCCATTAGGCTGAGAGAATTGGTTATGTGGAAAGGATTTCGAAATGCCCAGCTTATTTCTTCCCAAATTACCTAATGGCAGTTCCAAAGGTAAATGCATTTATTTAGCAATGTATTCTTGTCTTTTTATTTCTTTTGAACTTTCTTTTTTTTTTTAATTGTACTTAGTTTATTTTCTTTTTCAGTTTTCTTACGTTCTCTCTATCCTTTTTTGCAACTTCTCTGCTTCCTTCTGTTCTTTTTCTGCCTTTTCTACCCTTTTTTGATTAAGTATAGCTTCACTTGGTAGAATTCTATGGGAGGCCAACCTCCTTTTATTTGGTGCCACCTTCTTCGGTCGACCTGCCTCCATTTGAAATTCATTGTCTACAATAGACAAAAGCGGTTCAAATGTTGGATTCATGATGGTGTCAGCCGTCAACTGTGAGCCAGAGATTGTGCGTCCACTCATCTCACTGGCGCTCTCGGGATCTACAACTGACACATGTTGTGAGCCAGGAGTTGTGTGAATACTGGCACTCTCTGGTTCCGCAACTGGCGAATGAGCAGCGGCTGCTGAGGTAATGGTGCATGATGCCGAGAGTGCAGATGACTCATCTGTGATCTGATGGGGTACATTCATATCAGACACTGAGAGGGCAGATGGCTTATTTGTGATCTGATCAGCAGGTTGATTGCAGGAAATGTGGGATGGCCTACTGTCACAGAGTTTTGATGGCGCAAATACAGTTTCGGGGACTGCCTTTGGGTCAAGTGGGTATATCCCACACTTCCTGAAGTCAGCCTTCATATTTTCTTCAGTGAATGCCTCGTCATAGGCAGACCCAAACAACCATGGCCACTCCCATTTATTCACTATCTGATTGGGACTAGCCGTCATAAACTCACTACATTCTGTAAATTGTTTTATTTTCGCGTGTATAAATTTTCACGGTTTTTGTATTTTTCACATTTCACTGTAGTTTTAATTTCACTGTTTTGGGCATAATCCCCATTCAAACAATGTTAAAATACTATTTCACTGTTTTTATTTTCACGGTTTTGTGCCATTAGCGAAATAAGCGAAAATAAGAATACAGCGAAATTAAAGCAATTTACAGTACTCTGCCATATGCTCTCGAAAATGGGCCAAACACACTTTTGTCTAATGGGCAAAGCCATTGTGTGGTACATGGTGGGAGAGCTATGACCTCAATATTGTTTCGCTTAGCTATTTCCAAAAGGTCGATGGACTCATGTGAAGAGTGACTGTCAAGGACTTTAAGTTGGGGTCACTCTGGGCCGCAGTGCTGCAAAAAATGGCCTTGAAACCATGCTTCCACCAAAACATCCTCCATCCAGGCCCGCTGCTGGTATGTATACTTAGTACCAGCAGGCCCGGCCTGGACATTGTATGCAGGAAGTGCCTTTGGTGTTTTACACTTCACTATACAACGAGGAGGTACTTTTCCACCAGCAGCACTGATGCACGCCGAAAAAGACACGTTGTCCCTTTGGTTCCCCACCCTCCCAGGAATATTCTTAGCACCTCTTTGTGCCAGTACCTTAGTGGGCTTGTGCAGGAGAGGAACACTCGTCTGTTCAAGATGAGATGAGGTTTCCCCTCCAAGCCCAAGCCCAAGCCCAAGCCCTCCACATATCATGCCAAATCTTGGAAATAATTACTGTGATATCAGTGTTCAACGTTCTTGCTCTGACAGTTGTCAATGGTGTTGGCAAACGTACACTGATATTGTGGCATTTCTGAAAAAAAGTGAGGCAGTCTTTTCCTGGCATGCCATTTCTGAAAGGTGTTCTCAAGTTCATCTTTCTGCCTATTCTGGCCACCTTTCCTGCCAACTGCATCCTTGTGATGCCAAAGCCCTTCTCCTGCTGATTTTACTTGGTCAGCTATTCGCTCCTCAACTTCTTGGGGAAACGTACTTTTCCGCCCCGGTTTGGCTCCTTCTTGAACAGTGGCTGTCACCCTGTCTCTGATGGTAGACTTGGGTATCCCAAAATGTTTTGCTGCTGCCCTGAAGGACGTGCCTGTCTTCACCGCATCCACAGCTTCACCCAATAACACTAAATCATACTGGGATTTGAGTCCTTTGGACACACGTGGCAAATTCTGAAGAGGCGAAATTGAAAAGCCAGTTTTACCCTTTACATTGTTACCATTACTATTATACTTTTTGCTTCATTGTCATTAATTGTGTGTTTTTTTGAAAATAAATAGAAGTACACATTTGTAATAAAAGTTGCCAAGGAAAAAACCGACAGAACATGGCCAAAGTCAACATTTTGCTTGATTCACTGTCAGGACCAATTCAGAGCCTGCCAGGGGCAATTCACGAAAGTACTTGCGCACTGTTTGCCTGTACATACTTATAACATGTATGAATGATCGTAAGAACTTTCATGAATTGGATCCCAGGTTAGTGCATTCAGTTCATAATTAGGAATGTAGGGGAAAACTTCGGTATGGTATTGTCGGACAAGCTGTCTGTATCTTCTTTGATCATAGAAGGTCCTTGATGAAAGTAAGTTGGTGAGTAAGTATAAGGAAGTAAAAACCTTTATTTAGTCAGCATATGGAGTTGACTATACGTGTATGCTTGTACACACACAAATACACACATATACTTACATGTAAATTATCCCAACCAGATATTCAAATAAAAAATGTCACACGAATGAAAAAGATAAATACAAAATTTTACTTAAAAAGTATGATGTGTATTATGTATTGATCTCCTCATATGGAGAAAAACAATTATTGATACAAAGCCCTCATTACAAATGCAAGTCCTCCTCGGCAATGAACTGCCTCAGGAAGTCCACAGCTTCCATTATAGCCCTCTGATCTTCTACCTACTCCAATATGTATATACATGGGAGGTTAGGCCCTCTCCCAGCTGCGAGACCCGCTTGGTGAACCCCACCAGTATATATGCATGAAGCGCTCACAACTGAGTGCCGAAGGTTGAGGCTGACCAAAATGACGTTACACGGAATGCGTGACGCGGAATTCGGCCAATGGTTTGACCAGCCACGTCCCTTACGCGCTGATGATCTCTTTCCCTTGTTTCTCAATCCATAAGTCTGACCGGGATGGCATCTGTCCCAGGTGCCATAACCAAGACAGCAAAACGATCCACAACATTGTCTGGCTCTGGGACGCACTTCATTAGAAAGGATATGCCAGCGAGTGGTCTATTGTAGAATACATGGTACCTTAGGGCAAATTTTAGGGTTTTACTTGCAGTAGTAAAGTATAACAGTGCTTTTAAGCATAGTTTATTTCTTCAGAAATTGAATCAGCGAGCAAGAACACGTACGAGACTAATCTTACCGTTACAAGTAGTAGTAGTTGTAGGCCTAGTAGTAGTAGTAGTAGTGTTAGTAGTCGTCTCGACTAGTTTACGCGGCTAAAAATTGGCAAGGACGGGTGGAACTTTGTCTCCAAAGCAGACCTATAAATCTGTGTTGTCTCTGGGCGCTACTCCACTTTTTTTAGATAACGAGGAGTTTAGGATGCTCAGGATGCAAGGTGAAACTTTTTTATTCAACTTCTTTATTTTATATTTTGAAGATTCATTTAACATTATAAATCTTTTTGCTGTCTTGATACGTATAGGCACAGTGCTTAATCCTTCAACATACAAGGGATTTTTTTTACTCTGATCCCGTGGTGTGAAAAAACGAGCAGATTCAATTTGCTCCATAGAACAGACAATCTTATCTGTCAGTTATCTTCTCTGTCAGTTATCGAAAGAACATTTGGACAAATGTCAACATGTTTTAGTATTTTTATGCTTTTCTTAGGTTAACCCCCTGTAATGTGTGAGAATGTGACCATCGGGACAGTCCGTTGTTGGTCCCATCCGCGCTGGTGACGGAGACGTCGCACGCGTTGCAACCACTCCCTTCTCACTCTTTGTTCTATGTAAACATAGCGTACAGATGAACTGAATATTGTGAAATAAAAATATCAAAATAAATAAACGAATGAATGAATGAGTGAATGAATGAAAGAAAGAAAGAAAGAAAGAAAGAAAGAAAGAAAGAAAGAAAGAAAGAAAGAAAGAAAGAAAGAAAGAAAGAAAGAAAGAAAGAAAGAAAGAAAGAAAGAAAGAAAGAAAGAAAGAAAGAAAGAAAGAAAGAAAGAAAGAAAGAAAGAAAGAAAGAAAGAAAGAAAGAAGTCCTAGGCTGTTATAGATTGTAGCCTAACTTTAATTCACCAGTCCGACAATACCTGTAGGGGCCGGGGGAGTGGGCAACGTAGTCCTAAATTTCTTGAGTAGATGCAATAGGTCTAAATTGGTCCACGTATATGCTATATGTAGGCATTCAACATGTTCAATGAACAAATATATTTATCTCTTACTGGATCTATGGATACAATTCTACAAGGCCTATGTATTGTATATTTTTCCTAAATTCAAGGCAGGCCTACTCAAAATAGGCATATCAAATTTGAGTTTGGTGACATGATAAATTATGCTCTTGGCAAATTTGTTTCATGCATTAAAAAGGGGGGAAAAAAACGAAGCAAGAGCTACGCCCCCGTAATATTAAACAAGTGCCATAATAGGCCTATTTCAACTTCAAACTTTTCCATGTTCAGTTCTCCTGTGCGTGGACGGAGATACCCTCATCAATCCATTCGCAGGTTTCAGATGGAGGGTATCTCCGTCCACTTAGAAAATGTCATTTTATAAATATTTTTTGACAAAGTGGAGCAGATATTGTTTTTTTTTTTTTTTTTTTTTTTGGTTGTTAGAAGAGTCTTTTACAACTCTGAATTAAAGAACACAGCCAAAAATCACTTACGACAAAGATAGAGCCGCAGTAAACCGTGACCTTTCACACCTGTGATCGATCGTGCATGAAGTGGAATCCCGAGAGGTATGACGTCAAAAAAAAAATCTTCGCACTTTCAACCAATCAAATCGCGGAATGTATGCATATGCAAAATAGATTGGGGTTTCTCCAAAGAATGAAATCGACAACAAGAAGCTGTATATTATAGGGACATGGGTTTATTCAAGCAACACCGAAGATATTATCTTCTTATGCCAAGTGGACGGTAATACCCGCATGGACGGAGATAGCCGGCTCGACTCTATATGTGCAGGTGCGAGATTATGGGTCTGAGATTACAGCGAGGTGGTTTCAGTGGAGCGTTCAGCGCACGTGGACGATTTCCCCCAGGTATGTGTGAACGAGGTGGTTGTAGTGGTAATAACTTTGAATGAATGAATTGTCTCTGGTGAAAAATCCTTTTGATCCCACTGGACCTGATTTTAGGAATCACGATTGGCACTATGTGTAGCATCACATCTCTGGATCATCACTCGATGGCCATGTTTATTAATATTAATGCCATGGCATGATGGTATCTCACTCCACATTAATTGTCACTGGCAGTGAACTATTCTGGCTTGATTGACCACCCCTATTATCAGAAAATTGTAGACATAAAACCCTTATTTGGATGTTGCCTCATGGCAGGTAGAATAACTTGGCAAGAATAGGAGTTGAGACTTCACAAAGAGGAGTGTGAATAGTTTAGTTTAGTTTAAACATATTTATTTCAACTGGATGACCTAATAGTACAATAAAACTGACTAGTCCAGAGGATCTCAAGGACAGAGAAAAAGACACACAAAGTATATACAAGACACACGATAAACAGTGCAATACGAGGATAAAATATGATACATTTTGCTGCAAATGATGGCATATTTTTGCTCAACGCTACGGAAATAAGAAGAAGAAGAAGAAGAAGAAGAAGAAGAAGAAGAAGAAGAAGAAGAAGAAGAAGAAGAAGAAGAAGAAGAAGAAGAAGAAGAAGAAGAAGAAGAAGAAGAAGAAGAAGAAGAAGAAGAAGAAGAAGAAGAAGAAGAAGAAGAAGAAGAAGAAGAAGAAGAAGAAGAAGAAGAAGAAGAAGAAGAAGAAGAAGAAGAAGAGCGGGAATAAATCATACATAGAGATACGGTAGGCCTATAGGTTGTGGTAGGTCCCGGGAGCAAATGGAATATGTATTAAAAGTGAAATCTACGAGTTTGAATAATGTATAAATGGACAGCTTAAAATATAGATTCATTTATTTCAATAGGTAAATCCGGGTTTCCTTTCAGAAACTATGACATTAGCATATCACTAGCAAGATGTGTGATAAGGGTGGGGTTTACTCCCGGGGCAAAAAGATGACACACAGTGTTCAACAATTTCAGTCTGTATTCAGTATAGTGGGGGCAAGCGAGGAAATAATGCAAAGTATCCTCCCGAGGGGCATTACAAGTACAACCGGGAGATGGGACAATATTGAACCTAAAGATATGTGTATTTAGTCTGGAGTGGCCAAGCCGCAGTTGCGTTTGACAGATTTGCGGAAAACGTTTCCCATACGATAAGTAATCAGGCTGAAAATCAACAGACAATAAAGTGTTTTTCAAAGAGGATTTAAATATATCGAGAGAGGCTGACTGTCTGATGTAAAGTGAGAAGTCGTTCCAAAGGTTAATGCATGAGGGAAGAAAAGACTCACGATAGCGCTTGGTACCTATAGTTGTACTTCTCTCATTTGGCGGCTGTTTCTAAGATTTAAGTTAGTGTTACGTATTATATCATTAGGGATTGAATCACAAAGATATTGAGGGGTCATGGAGTGAAACATTTTGTAGAATAGCACTAAATTTTTATATTTGCGGCGATCGGACAGAGTTTGCCAGCCAAGCTCACTGAGGAGAAGATGAGGGGGGTATGGCGAAATGCGCCCGTGCAAATTCTAGCAGCTTCATATTGGATAGTTTTAATGGAATCAGACAGACCAGTGGTGCAATTAGCAAATAGGACACTTCCATACTCAAGTATCGGTCTCACCATGGTTGTGTAAAGTTTAATTAGGGTTTTGCGGGATAGTTTGTATTTGAGGCGACGGAGAAGGGCGAGGCGCTGGTTACATTTACTGATAATGCGGGTAATATGTGCATGCCATGATAAATTACTAGACAGTGTAATACCTAAGTGAGTATGTTGGTGAGATTCAGGAATGGGTGTATCTCCTAGATACAATGTCGGGTGGTCTCGTTTGTTTATCTTACAGGAAAAGAGGAGTGAGATAGATTTCAAAGCATTAAAGGAGACGCGCCATAAATTGCCCCATGAATGTACTTCACCAAGATCAGTATTCATTCTTTCAGCAGATGTAATTGGGCTATCAACTATTTCGAGAATGCTAGTGTCGTCCGCAAATAATTTAATGTCACATACTATATTGTCAGTGATGTCATTAATCTATATTAAAAAGAGCAGTGGGCCCAGAATGGACCCTTGAGGAACACCAGCCTCAACTGGAAGCCATGATGAGGTTTGGCCACAGACGGTGACCCGCTGAAGACGATTTGATAAATAATTTTTGATGAAATGGACTAAATGGTCAGAGAAACGTAGTTGCCTCATCTTAAAGAGGAGACCATCGTGCCATACTTTATCGAACGCTTTCGAAATGTCAAGAAAAGCCATTCGTGCTTCATTTCTGACTTCGAGACCATTGTAAATGTCATGTAAGATTTGATAGCTCTGACCACTGGCTTCATAATATTTGACTTGAATATTTTGGTTGAAGCTGAATGTCTAGTTTCTAGATTTATATCTTTCGAGTCGAGATCTGATCTAAGTTTATCAAAATAGTGACGCATGGACTTTTTGATTAAATTTAAAGTAAGATTGCGCATTTTTTTTTTTATAAAGTTGGAATGAACGTTCTATTCTATTATGTACGGAAAGAATATAGGGACGGGCTAGAAGAGTGAGGCGTTTATATCTTTGCCAAGCTCGATTACGTGTTCTCATAAACCTTTTAATAGCACAAGTAATCCATAGCTTGTCTTTCGGTCTGACCAATACATTTTTACAGGGAATAAATTGTTTGCAAGTGTCCAGGAAAAGGTTGGACCAAAAGGAAGCTGAATCATCAACTGAGTCAAATACAGAAAGTCCTGTACCCCACGGAGCTTCATGCAAAGTTTTGTTCAATTCCTTGAAGTCTGCGCGTTTGTAGTCCCAAATTGTTCGTCTGTAAGGACGGTCAGATGAATTTGATAAAGAGAACGAGCAAAAGATCACAGAATGATCAGAAGTTGAGACAGGTGGTAGAACGCCAGAATTGAAAATAAAACCAGGAGAATCAGTGAACATGAGATCAAGAAGGCTCTGAGAGTACTCAGTTGAACGGGTAGGACTGTTAATAAGTTGTAGCAGGTTATAATGTGCTGCAAGATCATATAAGCGCTGGCCTAGTTCACTATCGGAGTGCTCCGAATCCCACAGTTCACAGCGATCGTTGAAATCGCCAGTAACAATAAGCATTTTAAGGTTCATGTCGATAGCGGAGGCGATTGAGTGAGCCAGGGAGTCCAACAATTGATCTCTGTCAACAGCTAGTTGCCCAGGAGGGCGATAACACACTCCTAACAGGACTTTCCCAGAAGTTGTTGAGATCTCAATCCAAATACTTTCAGTATTTGGCAACTCGAGATCAGTTTGCCTATAACAAGCTATGCTATCTCTTACATAGACAGCTACACCTCCTCCAGAACCGCGCTCACGATCTTTACGCATTGGTGGCTGATAACCCTGAATTGACAGAAGCTCATCAGGAAAATTTACATCTAACCAAGTCTCGGACAAAGTGATAAAATCAAAGTCATTTGAGGCTGCGAGTAAATATAGTTCATCTAGTTTCCCATCAGTTTTTATGCTGCGAACGTTAGCATGGCATATGGAAAAATATTTTGTTTCTGGATCGGGGTTAGGATGAACGTCAACACTTAGTATGTAGCCTAGGATAGTTACGACATGTCTCAAGTTCAAATAAGAGTATTGTATAAGTATTTGAAGAATGACGGATGATATTGCAAAGGACGATACAACTTGGTCATGCATTTGTACAGTTGAATCAGACAATATGCATTTAGAAAGACCATTCCGATTGTTGAAGAGCCCTATAACGGACCTATATTATTGGATGCATATACCCATTACGTTGGCAGGAAGATAAATAATACAAGTTGAACACTGTGTGATAAAATCCATTCAAGTTCAGCAATTATTTGAATTTGACATTGTGTCTGAAGTACCGCCGTGAGCAATATAATAAGTAATAAATGAAAAATGAATATACAACCAAACATCGGACCACAGTTAGTTCTGACAAGAGCGTGGCAACTATAGTAATGATAAGGTTTATCGAGTTCAAAACATGTGCATAGTTCAAAATTTACAAATGCATGATAAACTGGGAGTGTACTGCAAGTAAAACACATATAATTGAATGTAAGGCATACAAGTGAAGCGTGTCTGCAGTGTCTGACAGTTTTTTCCACAGTTTGTACTGCATTGTTAAAACTTCGCAAATACAGGACCCAGAAGGTGCGGTGCAGATTGTTAGTCCGTAGCACCAGAACAACGTAAGCGACATAGCTAATTTCAATGATGTTTGAAAGGTGCAGATTGTTTGTGAATAGGTCGACTCTGATGGGAGGGGCTCTTGAACAGTATACAACGTAAGTGCCAGAAAACAGTGATCCGTAAAACAAAAAGCATGTACATAGAAGAATACATAAATAAAGGAAGGGTATTACGTCAAACGGGCTCGTGTTGTAAAGAAACCTGAAACGAAACATACATTATACAGGGGACAAAGTCCAAATTGTCTTGTTCATGATATGCAGAGTCCATAATACCTGAAGATACTTCAGATCGAGAAGGTGGAGGTCGGACGATCATTAATTGACAGATTACAGCAAGATTATGAGCATTGACAACGATATATACAACAAAATAATTTGCTGCATTTTGGATACTTTCATAATACATGTACTTTTCGGGAATTGCAAATTAACTGGAAATCTATATAAATAGTCGAATATGTTGTCTATTATGTATATGAGTAGAACAACGTGTAATCTGATATCATATAGACTAATGAGGTATGTAGGGAGAAAGATGAGATAGGAAGTAAGTATAATGTTCGATATGTTGTCTCTTATTAGTCCATGTACTTTTCAAGGTCTTCCTTGTCAAAAATTTGAACAACAGACCCTGGGATAGCATTTGGATTCCAGGCATTTTGTAAGCGAATGTACATTCGACCATCTGTCGTCCAACATGAGTGGATCTTCTTCTCCCTCTTCAATAGTCATGCTTGGTACATGATGTTTGACCGTTTCTTAGTAAGGTCCTCAGTGATGAATATATCAGGGTTTTTCTTACGGGCTTTGAACAGTTTCTGTCTGACGTTATGGGAAATGAATTTGGCAATTACAGCACGTGGTTTTTGGCCTCTCGCTCTGCCAACTCTATGTGACCGCCCCAGATCTCTGCGGTCAAGTGGAACATCAAGTTTTTGGCAACATCTAAGACAATATCATCTGTATTCTTTGCATCGCATTCAGTATCCTTAAGCCAGATTCGCAAAGCATTTCTGCGGCCGTATTGCTCCAGTTCGTCCTGTCCCTTCTCAAGAGCTTTTACTTTCTCTTCAAGCTCAATAATCTTGCCTGGTAGACTCTCGAAAGTCTTTATTTTTATGCCCCCCTTCAAAGAAGGTGGGGGCATATATAGATAAAACCACAAAAAATTAAAAGTGCCCCAATCTAGTCATGAGTTATATCATTGGAAAGCTTTTTTCATGCGAAATTCAAATCTAATTTTATATTTTAAATATATGAAGAACTTTTGAAGATATGCCAGATTTTCTGCTTGCAGATATAGCTGTATTTGTCCCCAGTCTGCCACAGTAAAAAGTGTGACCAGGCCCAGGGCCAGACAGAGGTGTGAACCACCGCAGCAGGGGTGTTATGGTCCAGTGCACACAAGGCACCCTGTCTTCCTAACCGCCATCACAGGAGAACTCCTCCTTCTCCAAGTCATACCAATAAAAGAATAATTATCGCAGTTGATTTCACAGTCTATTCTATAATATGTGCATTGTATACAAGATAAATAATAAACACAACACCTTAATGTATGTTCTACATTTTAATGATATTTAACAATATGCATCATTTTTCAGAAGTATCACTTTGGAAAATTGAACACTGAGTCTCTAACTGTCAGAGCACCAAGATGAAAATATGATTTGCATCTTTAAATCCATGTCCATTGGCAATCACAGTAACATGCAGAATGGATGTGCATGCTTAGAATAGTCATCCTACTTTCTATGCACTGTTCAAAAAATGAATTTTTGTCCATGTTAATCATATATAGTTTCAAACTGTTTAAAACAGTCACTGTGGGTAGCTTAGTCAATGTTGTATCACGTGTATAACACCAAATCTTCAATCCAGTATTACAGTAATATCTGTTCACAGTTTTGAAACGTTCACTGAATATCAAGGTCTCCACGCAGAATGTCTACAATAATCTCATCTGCTGTCATCACACATGGTTAATCTTCACCATCGTACTGGACGGTGAATTCTGTTTTTTAGTGTGTCCCCTGACAGTACGGTGCCATGATACCATTCAATGGTACCCTCATTCTCCCATCCATGTGAAAATGATTTTGCCATGAGCACAAATGGCTGGATCATTAACTGATACAAATCAATCACAGATTCATTGATTGGCACTCTCATCGCATTGGTAACATGGTTCTTCAGCTGGGCCACATTGCATTTACTCATGACAATTTTTTCATTTGTTGCACATCCTAATATTTTGAGTCTTACATTCAGCTGGGCTTTGAGGGCATTTGTAGCAGCACTATTGGATAGCCCAGCAAGTGCAGCATTCATGCTGTCTTCATTTGCCCATAGGCCACCATGTTTGTTTACATTTTTGAGCCACTGTTCATATTGTCCACGCTGGCGATCCTCTTTTTGTCTGAGCTATTGTCTGTAGGCTTCCGTTTTCTGTTTTATACTCCTTTCCAACTCCATTTGGTCTTTCTTCTCTGCTGCTATTATATCTTTGGCATCCTTTCTTGCCAACTTACATCTCTCTGCTTTGAGCCCATCTGCTTGTCCTTTTAACCAATCAGCAGTTTTGTTGCCTTTGAACATTGTTTTTGTTTCTATTAGACTGTGTTTGGCACTTACAGACCTCCTGATTTTATTGTCATATACAGCAAAGTTTCTTTCTGCACTAATATTTGTCGAATCACATGACTTTGCCTGCTCTAGTAGCTCAGCGGAGGGACTCCAGAGTGCACCACCAGGTAACTGTGACGCTAGTTGCCGTCTCATCAGATCCAAGGATGCCGCGCACAACTTCTGTATCATGGTTACAGTCTCTTGGTCATTTGGTGATGACTTCAGAAGTGCCTCGAGCACATTGTTCTGGTCAACATTTATACAACTGAATGCTGATGGGGGATTTGGTTGCAGCAAGACTAATGCATCCTCAGCCCATGCTTCTAGCTTGGTAGCTGCTTCTTGAAAATGTGGATTTAATTCTGGGATGCTGTTGAATTTGGCAACCATTTTCATCCAAGGGCCCGTCAAAATTTTCCCAATCACACCGAGTGCACGCAGTGTAGTTTTCAGGGATGGCAACTGAATTGCATATAGCGTTGCACATGTCGGTCGGTCGGTCGGTCGGTCGGTCGGTAGACTGTGGTTTCCGCACAATAACTCAAGAAGTTTTTGAGCTAGGACTTTGATACTGTACAGGTGTATTATTCTAGTTAAAAGCTAGGCAAAGTTTGAAGATCGGTGACCTTGACCTAATTTCCAAGGTCACAGTGGTACCTGAGTTAACTTTGGTTTCCGCACAATAACTGAAGAGGTTTTTAAGCTAGGACTTTTATATTGCACAGGATTATAGTCCATATTTGGGGCTAGGCAAAGTTCGAAGATGGATTACCTTGACCTCATTTTAAAGGTCGCAGAGCCATTTTACTGTATACGGTTACATGCTTTCCCCATGATAACTTATACCTTGGAGCTATAACTTTTATATTGCACAGCTTTATGGTTCTCTGTAAGGGCTAGGTTGTTTGAAGATGGGTGACCTTGACCTAATTTCCAAGGTCACAGTGCTACCTGAGTTAACTTTGGTTTCCGCACAATAACTGAAGAGGTTTTTAAGCTAGAACTTTTATATTGCACAGGATTATAGTCCATATTTGGGGCTAGACGAAGTTCGAAGATGGATTACCTTGACCTCATTTTAAAGGTCACAGAGCTATTTTACTGAATATGGTTTCATGTTTTCCGCATGTTAACTTATACCTTGGAGCTAGAACTTTTATATTGCACACCTTTATGGTTCTCTGTAAGGGCTAGGTTGAGTTTGAAGATGGGTGACCTTGACCCAGTTTTCAGGGTCACAGAGAGATTGTAGTCAGACTGTGGTTTCCGCACAATTACTCAAGAAGTTTTTAAGCTAGGACTTTGATACTGTACCGGTGTATCATTCTAGGTAAAAGCTAGGCAAAGTTTGAAGATGGGTGACCTTAACCTAATTTCCAAGGTCACAGTGGTACCTGAATAGCTTTGGTTTCCGCACAATAACTGAAGAAGTTTTTAAGCTAGGACTTTTATATTGCACAGGATTATAGTCCATATTTGGGGCTAGGCGAAGTTCGAAGATGGATGACCTTGATCTCATTTTAAAGGTCACAGAGACACTTTACTGAATATGATTTCATGCTTTCCCTATGATAACTTATACCTTGGAGCTATAACTTTTATATTGCACAGCTTTATGGTTCTCTGTAAGGGCTAGGTTGAGTTTGAAGATGGATGACCTTGACCCAGTTTTCAGGGTCACAGAGAGATTGTAGAATTCCTGTGGTTTCTGGACAATAACTCAAGAAGTTTTTATGTTAGGACTGGGATACTTTACAGGTCTATAGTTCTTGCTAAGGGCTAGAAAAAGTTTAAAGTTTGGTTACATTGATTTAATTTCCAAGGTCCCGTTGGTACCTGAGTTAACTTTGGTTTCCACATGATAACTGAAGAGGTTTTTAAACTAGGACTTTATATTGCATTGGATAATTGTCTGTATTCAGGGCTAGGTCAGGTTTGAAGATGGGTGACCTTGGCCTAATTTCAAAGGTCACAGAGCCATTTGGTTGAATACTGTTTCTGCATGATAACTTGCATTTTAGAGGTAGCACTTTTATATTGCACAGCTTGATGGTTGCCTATAAGGGCTAGTTTGAGTTTGTAGATGGGTGACCTTGACCCAGTTTTGAGGGTCACACACATACAGTAGACTTCCTGTGGTTTTTGCACAATAACTGAAGAAGGTCAAGTGAAAATGAGTGACCTTGCCCTAATTTCCAAGGTCATAAATCCACTTTGCTGAATATGGTTTCTAAATGATGACTAATTTTTCAGCTTTAACTTTTATATTGTCCACGTTTTTAGTCATTTTTTAAGGGCAAGGTTAAAGTTCGAAGATATGTGACATTGATGTATGATCAACCTTCACTAATTTTGTAAGGTCACAAGTGCCCCATCTACCACTATCAATAGGGTAGCGAGGGCAAGGGTAATGTGGGCGGGGGGCATCTATGTTTTACAAACATATCTTGTTGTATTGGCCTCAGCAAGCAAAGTCTCTGTAGTGGTAACTTTAGCTTCTAGATCACTTATTTTCTTGGCTTGAAGGATCTCTTCCAAGATATTATAACAACTGAGGTGAACTCCCAATGCTTGAACACTCAATTGGGAGTTCACCTCGGTTGTTATAATATCTTGGAAGAGATCCCTTAAGAAGTGCTTGACTCGGGGATCAGCCAATATCTTAAGATATTCAGTAGCAGCATCAGACGGAGTTTCCACTTCTGGCTTAGAATCGGCTGCAATTGCTGTGCCAAGATCACTATTGCCACAGCTACGCTGCTTATTTGCCGGTGGAGAAATGCCAGTAGGAGACGTCCAAAGGCGCCAGATACCACGACCCGAGTTTGGGGTCTGTTGTGAAAGCAAAGCGTCATGGTCACCTTTAGTTAAATGACTTGTACCAGACTGAACCTCTTGACCCTTTGTGTCCATTTTGTATACAATCGGCTTTGTCTATACTTTTGTGGGGTATATTTTAAATGTCACTTAAACATGCATGGAAAAATCACTTATCTGCCAGCCACGCGTCCAGGATTTCGTATGGTCCAAATCACAGATACATCATGGAGCTGTAGTGGGGTCCGTAAAACTATATAACAACTTAAACAGGCGAATTTTTCCAAATTATGTGTATAGTTGGTGGTCTGTCATTTCAGGGACTCTCAAAATAGATACTACTGTATTGCATGGTAGTAAAACATTTGATCGTGAACATAGAACATCACCATTAACATACACTACTGATATACTCTCAGTATTAACATTAATACATAGGCTTACATTATTATGCCCAAGAAAGTTCATTGACCAAGACTGTTTGTATACCCTCCTTTTGTAGTTGAAAATACGAATTTGTAACTCATTTGAAAGTAACGTATCACGGAGTCATTCAAAAAATGATAAGTTGGTGACAAGCTACACAGGTCAACCAATTAGAAGTCTCTATAATTGGGGCAGTAGCTTGGACAGAGACACAGAGACATGGCAAAAACAAATAATCTTGGTCAGAGACTGTACTAACTACATAACACATGTAGAATATATATATATACATATACATACATACATACATACATACATACATACATACATACATACATACATACATACATATATATACATATATATATATATATTGTTGTGAAATAAGTTCCCCATCTTGAAACCACTTGTTGTGAACTACCAGTAACTTTCGTCGCTCGGAAGGGAAAAGTAGAGGTGCCCGGGGCCGGGATCCGCAGGATGGGGGGGTGGTCCTCCTGTCCGCTTACAGATCCGAGTCGACACTGGCAATCATGAGGTAGTTGACCTGTGACCTCAGGTAGAGGGCGGTTGTCTGTCAATCACTTGTCGGGGCCGCCCATCCAGGAAATTAATGATCAATTCAACTAACTAAAAGTTTTGGCATTTTCACCACAACACACCCTTCTGGCTAAATGGGTCCTCCCAGTTGAGGAGTGCGGGTTTTCTAACATATCATATAAAAGTGAGTAATAAATATTAAACTAGGCATACATACATACATATGTCCACTAAACTCCATTAGGTGGTTACATGCTACCTGGTGCCGAGAATTCAACCAAGCCTGAATGTCATACACAATGGTGAAATTATAATTGTGTTTTCGGTAAACAGCCTTCATAATTGAGCCGGGGCTTTGAGAAAAAAGGTAGCCCCAGTACCGGTATGAAAGGCAAAGAAAATGGCTATATGTAGGCTGGGGTCCCTGAAGGATGATCCTGAATAGGTAGACAGAACTGGGGCAGTGCAAAGTTGCCCTGGATTAAACTACCAAAAAGCTGGGGCTAGGCATAGCCCCTAGAAAAAGGCCAACCCTATCAAAGATGCAAGGCCAGCCCAGTGCACGTATCAAAAAGTACCGCGGCTGGAACCATGAGAAAGCCTACGGGTTGGGGGTGTCTATAAAGGCAGGGGTATGGGAACGGGGGGGGGGGGGGGGCGCAAGTTTCCGGCAGCTACACTAGTGGGTATTAGTGTTGCGCCCTAGACGGCGACGGGTGGGTACGCTACTTATGATGACGGCACATTCTTCGGGCACCAGAGAGCGTGACATATACCGGAGAGCTGTAGCAGGTCCAGCCCGCACCAAGATGTTTAGGACAACTTGCCAGTGAGTGACTTCCCTCAACACTCTTGGTTTGGCCGGGTTGAACTCCACAAATTCATCAGGCTCCCCTGGAAAATGAGTAATAATACTCCCCATCACCTCTGGAGTGGGCACTAGAGGCCTGCGCAGCAAGGCTCTCCTGGCAAACAAGACCTGGCAAGTCGTCCAGGGCAATACCTAGTTGGTCATGCTCCGCTGCCACTCTTCTGGCAACACATGGCCCTGTGTGGATCCGTGCACAGCCCGTGAGTTGAGTGCATGTTCCGTCTACCGATACGGTTCATCTAGGAATCACAGTGCCTGCACGTCCACGAACTAGGGCAAGCGAGCAGCATTGGCATGGTGACTCATGTCTGGGACTCGGCGTTCACACGTGGCAGGTCTGGATATGATCGCCCCTGCGACTGGGGCGGGAAGCGACTGGCTCAAAGTCCAGCGCTGCCTGTGACTGCCGGGTGACCAGGCAGTCAAACTCTTTCTCACTAAATTGGCTAAAAGTCCGTACCCTTGTGCGAGCAGCTGGGGGACACTACCGCCCTGGCCACTCACCAAGTTCAGAATCATCATCCGAGGGCGGGGCTCTAAATGCTAAGGAGCCCAGGGTGACCCCTGGGGTACCCTGAAGCGGTAGGGCACCACGGGCGGGGACCAGGCTTGGATTCACATCTTCGAGATCCGAAGATTGATTTGGGGCACCAGCAGAAGACAGCATTACTGGGGGGAGGGGGGGGCAAGAACCTACATTAGACCCAAGGCTCATCATAGCCCAATCTGGCTATAGGGGGCGTGATGCAGCAGCCCCAAGGAGGCTAACCTTGGACCCCCATGATATGAGATGCCTGGGCTCGAGGGGGGGGCACACTGTCGGGGTTGTCGGCCGATGGCCTGGGGTTGTGTGCCAGCATGGCTCCAGCCCCTGGGGTCAAACGGGAGTCTCCAGAGCCACAGTGTAGAGTGAGTTGCTCTACTGCAGTCAGTACAGGCTCCAAAAGGGCCAGTATCTGGTCAAGCAGAAGAGCACCCTGTTCGACCGACATGCCCTGCAGCAGCAGCTTCTGGTCTCGGCGAACTTTGAAAAAAATTCGCAGACAGGGACTGGCACATCTGGGGAAATCATTGTCAAGTAAGGCCGAACCCGAAGGACTCGGGTGGCTTCCGCTCATTGGGCAACCAGATTGGCCTCACTCGACAGTTCTGGGGTGTCGATAATTCCCAGTCCTCACTTGGGGCAGATGTGGTCTGGGGTCTCGCCCCAAGGGTGGGATTAGATCGTGCCTGCCCAAACATGGGAGTCAGCACATTTGGCAGTCCAATCCCAATGGGGGGTCCAAATGCAGCAGACTAGGTGGAGGGCTCAGCACATTCCGGTGCCCTCATGGGGCCTGGGGAAGGCAAAGGCAGTTCCTGGGGACGGGGTTGCGAGGCTGCACTATAGGGGGCCAGGTAGGGGGTATTCCATACATACTGGCTGGAACATGCTTGCAAGGCCAAGTATGTTCTGCAATGGGGGAATTAATAGGGCCATGCCAATCCACCCTTAGACACCTGAGGCACGCCTCTACCACATGGGCTTCAGTGGGGTTTAAATTCGGTTGTCTGGCCCTGTTCTCCAAGTTCCTAGAATACATAATAGAAATTAGTTCCATACCCGGACAAAACTGAGGTACTCTGCTACTTACTCCATGCACACTATCTGAGGAGTGGAAGGATCCTTGCCCCTAGCGGAAATGACTAGGTCGATGTATATTTTGGCCAAACCGAGTCCGAGTGTCACTGAACCCCATCTGTTTTTCTGAAACGGAGGGTACGACTCCCAACCCGTTTTGGGGGAGTTGCGACAGTTCCCTTATTGTTCAGTTGGATGGAGGGGCTCGTCCTCAGAGGGACAAGTGGACTGTGTTGGTTAGTGGGATTTCCCTGGTTCTCTGGAACATCCGGAAGGACGGGGGGGGGGCTCTGAGGGGGGGGGGAGTCTGGTGCATACTGTGAATTGCGGGAAGTGGGGCTGTGCCCTGAGGATGTTTGGGCTGAGGTAGGTGGATTCACTTGTTCCACTAGAACCAGCAGCTTTGATGGGTTTGGTTGTGAGCTGATCAATTCCTCCTGGAGAAGGGCATGCCTAATATATTGGGCCCACCCTGGGATCGTGTCTCCAGCATAAAGCTTAAGACAGTCCACATGTTGGACCTTGGACCCTTTCCGGTCTCTCACCTGGCACAAGACTGGAGTAAGTTGCTTGGCAACCACATATGGGCCAATCCAATAGGGTTGTAATTTTGGACTCTTGCCTACCACCCTTTGGCTATTTTGTAGATACACAAAGTTCCCTTTCCTAAACTGGCACTCTGTAGCTCACAGGTCGTAATGCTCCTTTTGATGGACCTGTTTATCCCTCAAACGCTCACGCGCCAACTGCTCCTGCGGGCTGGCAGTTAACTGATCACTAGCCTTCACCCACATGGGCCTCAGGTGTTCTGGGAGATCTTCTAGCTGTGCAGCAGTTGGGCATTGCTGGCACTGGTCCTGTATGTGTGGTCCCCCATGTGGGTCCACCCCCTTCTGAGACTCCGTCTCTAAAGTGGTGCCACAGCCAGAAGCTAAAACCTCATTGTAGGACATGAAGCACTTTGATATTTGGGGGTCTGGGCACTCTGAGGGTTACACCCCCTTCTGAGATCCGGTTCCCGGGTGTAGGAACCCCTTGCCTGGTTCAACCTTTATAAGGTGGCCCACACATGTCCCAGCTGACAATAGTCTACCCCTCCTGAGAGGAGAGGTTAATCATTGGTGTGCACACCTCTGGCCTCATGTAAATCAAAGAGGCTCCAGCTAAGACATCTTCATGGAAGCTGACTGGTTCCATGACAGCTAGTGTGTTGTCATTTGGACTCTCTACCTGTCCGACAACCAAAGTGTAAGACTCTGGCTTAAGGGCTACCTTCTTCTGCAGGACTACCCTGTTGACCCTACAACTGGGCCCACCCATGTCCCGGGTAGGTACTGGGAGGTCCCCAATCCAGAGTCCACCCCGGGCATGGATGACGGCATCCACTGCCCTTAAAAAATCAAGACCCAAGAGAACATCTTGTTTCATGGGGGCTATGAACATTGGCCATGGAGTGGTGTGATCAGCCAAAGTCAGATTGGTGCTAATTCCCATATGACCAATAATGATGGCATCCTTCTCAACCCTCTGAGCCAGACCGGTTTTAGACTGCCAAGTGGGATGTCTGGAGCTATTTTTACAAAGAAGTCTTCAGTAATGATTGTAATTTCAGCCCTGGTATCAACAATGGCATCCACCACTAACCCAGCGACCTTAAATTGCACCCACAAGGTTAAACCATGGCTGCTGGCTAGTCTGACCTTAAATTTAGGAAATTCTAAGGGAAGAAAAGGGCCTGATATTGGTTCTTTCATTCTCAGTGTATCATGGGCTGAGCCCTTGAGTCCGGACTCGGCCCCTATCCGTTTCCCAAATGGGGCTGTGGACTGGATGACCTAGATTTAGGGCAGTCCCTCTTCCAGTGACCTACTTCTCCGCATTCAAAACAGGGTTGGTCCCCCCTCTGGGGGCTTTGGGTCGGTGAGCTAGACCGCCCCTCATGGCTCGGTGCGCGGGGTGACTGTGCTACCTTGTGGTCCAGAGCCTTCAACGCATCCATGAGATTGGTCACCATCTTTCCAAGTTCCCCTGACCCAAACTGCCCGAGACACTCATCAAAGCTCTCCATGGTCTTCCGGAGTTCATCAACAGTGGCTGCCAGTGTATTCCCTCCAGCCCGCATTTCCTCGATAGGACGTTCGTTCTCCCCCTTAGAAGGGGGGGGGGTTGGCTGGTACAAAATGCACTTGTCGCACCTTAACGCTGGCATCTCCTTTGCCCACAGTGGCTTGATAGTGATACTCCCTGGCGCGCGTGCATCCATCAAAGCGGTGGGATCTGTGTGCATGACCTTATAGGCCACCCTCTGACCCTTGTAACCACGCAAAAATGTGGTCACTGCAACCTGTTCCAGAGTCATCTCAGGTGCGTCTGGGTATGCAAGTGGCACAAGTCAGCAGATCTCCTCAGCAAACTCCTCAGGAGGGTGCACGGTTGGCCGAGCTGCAACACGCTTGCCTTTCACCTCTGCGACCCGGGTTCGATTCATGGCCGGGGAAGCATGTGGAAAGTGTTCCTACCACTCTGACTGTGCACGGTGGTTTTCTCCGAGTCCTTCGGTTTCCTCCACCAAACATGTAGGTAGGAAGTATACGCCACCATCTGTGCCATGGAGAGTGATTAATATAGGCTTGGCCTGTTTCTCAATCCATATAAAAGATATGGGTCTATACTTTCTATACTTTTTTTTAAACTCCTGAGGGGTCTCCTTGCCCTGACGGAGCTCGTGAAGTTTGGACCACAACGTCATGGGTGGGTCATTCATCCCAAAACTGTGCTGGAGTCCCGAGCGGGTGCATAGGTGTCTCATTGCACTGCCTCGCAATCTTTCAAAAAGGGCGTGGAGGGGATCATGTGCTGTCCAGCCATATTCCTCCGCAAAGTGTTTGAACTGCACTATGAAAGCTTCCCACTCTGTAGTGCCATTATAAGCTTGTGACTTCCACCTCGGCCCCCCCACGCTGACTTTCGTTTGCTCGGTATGGTTCTCGCCCTGGATTTGTCAGGGTCCACAGTCGCCCTCAAGGCCCGGTAGGTAGGGGGTCTGAAATGAGATCCACTTCCCGATCAACATTCCTGGAAATGGGATTGGCATTGGCTTCGGCTAGGTAGGCCCGCAGTGGCTCAAGACCTTCCTGGTGCTCATTAGCCAACAGATTCTCATGAAAGCAGTTCCTCTCGTCTGACAGACGCTCAGCTCGCTCCAAGGAATGACCTGAGGTTGTGGGCACAGAGGCCATGCAGAATGTTTCATGCAGGCTGTGCTGGGTTCCTTGGGTGAAGTTGTTCACCCTTGAACTCCCCTCTGAAGTGGGGGTTCAGCCATAAATACCGTGCAGGCCTGGCAAGGGGCCGGGTGCCGACGTGGGAGGCATGGCTGGCACTGTTTGTTGAACAATGCTCTGATTTGAGAGGTGCTGGGGCACAGCTATTTGCATGCCATCTCCCAGTCTAGCACCACCTTCAGATGCCTGCCCCACTGTCTGGCGGTACTGAACCATTAACACCTTGATGGCCTCAGAATCTCTGCTTTGTTGTTGGGCGATCGGAGCAACCTGTTGCAGTAGGGCTGCCAGGGTTTTCTCCATGTTCCCCCCAGAAGGGTATCTTGAGTTCACAGAAGTCATGGCTCTTGAGCCTGCGTTCTCTTACACATCGATACCAGAGTTCACGGGGCCAGGCCAGTCGCTTGGCCCCCACCTGTGTCAAGGTCAGGTGAATTACCCTGATCTGGGTTTGGTGGACTATGCAGGTCTCCCGGTGTGGTCTCCTGTCTAGTTTCAGGTGGCATGTTGCTTTGGGGAGGCTTCCAAGTTTAGTTCCCTGAGGGAAATGGGTGGTGAGCAGGAGTTCCTTGCGCTAAGTATGCTCACTTTAGTGCTTTTCGGAAATTCACTTGAGAACCTTCATGGGGTATCAGTGATTGTCTAAGAACCCTGCAGTTCAGGAACTTGACTTAAAACCTGCAAAAACCCGAACATTTCAGAAGAACCCTATTAGAAGGAAATCCAGTTAAGAACCTCCAATATACTCTTATTGGTTGCCTAAGAACCCTCTGGTTCAGGCACTTCACTAAGAAGCCGAAAAATAGAGATAAGTGCTTAAGAACCCTATTAGACGGAAATTCAATGAAGAACCTCCGATGGAATTATATTGGTTGCTTAAGAACCCTATGATTCAGGTACTTCGTTAAGAACCCGTTTTAGAGCCCCTTTAACAATCTCAAAGGACAGGCGGTATGTCCATGTCCAGAATGAATGTGCAAAATGAAAGAGGGGGTGGGGAGTGGCTCACAGACATCAATATCCTATTCCTTTGTTAGGGGCAATGTACATTTACCTGCCGGCCACAAACAAATATTTCACGGGGGAAGAGTGTTAGTGATGTCCAGAGATTGCAATCAATTATAGTGATTCCCTAGAGGTCGGGTGTTTACCTGGTTGCAGAACCTTGTGTTCATTGAAGTCGCACAAGCCTGCTTGCCAGCTGTGCGGGCGATCAGACGTCTCTTTGCACGAAAAGGAAATCGGGAGAGTCTACTAGGTGGGGGGGGGGGGCCGGGTGTCCAGTGGTATCAAGCAAGATTCATGTGCATCAAACACAATCAAGGATCAAAAAATCACATAGAAATGTACCCAAAGAGACCATGCACACACTTAAAACGAAAAAACACAACTCTGTTCCGGCTGCTGTTTACCTGAAAGCGTGCCGGGGATAGGCAATTTGTCGTGTTCGGCACACGAGTGCCACCATTTCTGGAACAGGCCTGTTCACAGCGTTATGGTTGCATCTGGGAACGGATCCTCAACAAACTTTACGATCGGACGTAAGTCCGTACAATTGTTACAGTTGGCCTTCTCTCAACGAATTTTGTGAGTGAAACAAGTGATAGATCGAATCGTGACCAATAATACAGAATTTCGGGGCTAGCTATCCCCATATCACAGCATGAAACAAACTATGAATTGTGGTTCCACAGGGGGTAATTATGCCTGTGCTGAGGTAACATGATTGGAGAGTGCTAATAAAGTATGAGGCCTAGGGATGCAAGGGGCCGTATATTAAAAAATTTTGATACCAGAAAGGCAGATTTTGGCTTGATAGTGGAAAACAGAGTGAACTTTCAGCTCACATGAATATTATGAAGGTATGTAATACACTGGCACCAGTATACACAGTGATTCTGCTGGAGTCAACACTGTGTGCGCACAATGATATTGCAAGTAGTACTACGCAGAGCTGGTTGCCATGGCAATTTGCTGAAAAATTTCAAATTCATGCCCATGTGTTCTGGTGTTTATTTGATGTAAAAAATTCTTATGAACATTTTGGTGCATAAAACATATAATGTTTGTAATCCACTGAGTGAACTAGAAGGTGGTAGTTCTGTTTGTCTGTGTTTCCACAGGTTGAATTACTGGCATGAAACCATAATTTCATGTCACAAAACCTCCAAAGATGTAATATTGTATTCCCTCATTTAGCTTCCCAATCAAGCCATTCATAGCTGCAAAATCGTAGCTCCTAGAGCCTCGATTTCACTTAACCTTTTCTCGTTTTGCTTCGTCTGCTCGCCTCAGCAGATGAAGGTTTTCCCCAGCACTTTGTGGTTTTGTGTGTGTTGTGGGGTGAGAGAGCAGCTTTTTGGTAGTGTAAGTATTGGTTTTGGACTCGCACACTGCCATGGAGCAGTCGGAGTCAGCTGTAGTGCTTCAGGGGACACAGGACGGGGTACCGTCCCAGTCACTCAGTGCGGAGCAGGCGGGAGACCACCATTTTCAAGGTCATAGCGACAAGCAGCCGGCACAGTTGTCACAGGTAGCCACGCACACGGAAAGTAACGGTGCTCAGGCTTTGTCAGGGTACAAGATCCTCAAAATTAGGCATAAGCATTTGAAACTGTCTAAATCGAAAAGGGCAAAAAAGAGTAAGTGGACCCATGTGGAGTCCTCGGATGAGTTTTCCGAGTGTGAGGATTCAGAGGAGGAGTCGGAATCAGGTTCTAGCTCCAGTTCCTCAGGTTCTGAGGAGGAACAACCTTCTGATTCCTCTTACAAGGAAGACAAATCCACAGTGTGTGAGGCATCGGAACCTTCTAATGCAGGTACACAGCAGAAAGTTGCTAGTTCTGCTTGGGAGTATAAGCAGTTTCAGCCAATAGCAGGTTTGTCAGGGTCCAAATGGGAAGTGTCCCGTCATCACAAAGCATACATTCATAAATATTTCACTGAGTGTGTGGAAGATAGTACCCTGAAAGATGCCATTTTGAAGGCGAACCCTGTGCCCTCTAATGTGGTGGTCCTTCAGAAGGCTCCTTCTGTGGATGCCTACTTAGAGGAGATTTTTGAGGATGTAGGCGGTTCTTTTGAGAAGAGTACGGACAAGGGTTTGGCAACTGCACAACAGCGCTTGCCTTATGCAGTAGGGCCTCTAGCTAAAGTATGGCAGAGCATTGATCAGTTTCTTTTGTCAGGTACAGAGGTTGATTTACCTTCCTCCCTGCAGCAACTAGAGCAGGCCATTTTGCTTATTGGACAGGCCAATGTGGCTATCAATTTTCATAGACGTGTGTCTATGCTTTCAAAGTTATTGAAGCATAGCAAGAAGGCAAAGCAAATGGTTAAGAAGAATCAGGAATGCTTTGAGGGTTCATCTCAGAATGAACTGTTTGGTAAAAAGTTTTGTAAACGGATTGAAAAAATGGCCAAACGCAGAAATAAAACAAAATATGCATTCAGTTTGCAGAGTAAGAAAGGTGGCAGGAAGGGTACCCGGGGCCGTGATGATCGTTTCCAGGGGTATGAGCAAGAGCAGCCCTTTCAGCAGGGACCCTCACGTGGAAACAGAGGATGAGGGTAGCACCATGGGGGTCGTTCCATTCACCTTGCCGGTCCCAGACGGGGAGGTAAGTGTGCATACACAATCCCCATCTGTTTCATTACCAGATGTAAGTTTACATACAAAGTCCAGTTCACCAGATCTTGTAACAGGGACTCTGCCAGCGTTAGAAACCGATCTAGGTTTGCACCCATTAGTTGCAAGCCTGCACTTGGTTCCTGCAAAGGAGAACTTGCTAACAGCAGGGTGGAGCCCATTATGTGGCAAACTGGGAAAAGATCACAAGGGATCAGTGGGTTCTGCAAACTGCGAAAGGTTATCAGTTAGAGTTTGTGCAAATCCCCAATCAGTCAGCGGTCCCCAGGCCGCCATCTTTCTCAACTGTAGAGAGCCAAAAGATAGCGTTAGAGATTGCAGAGATGTTACAGAAAGGGGCCATAGAGGTGCTAACCCCATGCCTGGCCCAGTTTGTGAGCAATATTTTTCTCGTACCCATGAAGGATGGGGGGGGGGGGGGAACAGGCTGGTGATCAATTTGAGAAATCTGAACGGTTACCTCATGTACTACCATTTCAAAATGGAAGGAGTATTTATGCTGAAAGGGGACTGGATGATCAAGTTAGACCTAAAGGATGCGTATTTTTGTGTCCCGGTGTGTCCGCAACATCGGAAATTTCTCTGATTTTGCTGGGGGGATCGGATATTTCAGTTTCAGTCCCTTCCATTTGGTCTGTCACAGGCCCCACGGGCATTCACCAAACTAATAAAGCCTCTAATCTCATTTCTCCATCGGCTGGGATGGAGAATGATAATTTTTCTCGACGATTTGCTGCTTATGAGCCAGAACAGTCAGGCATTGATCCAACAGAGGGACTCTCTATTGTTCCTACTGGAACATTTGGGGCTGATTGCAACTCTGAAGAAGTCAGTTCTGAACCCCATGCACTCAGAAAATAGAATTCTTGGGGTTTGTGATAGATTCTGTGGAGATGTCATTGTTCCTGCCTCAAGAGAAAGTCCCAGTTGCATATAAATGCACTAGAGTTGAAAGCCATATATTTGGTAGTGAGATCTCTGGTGTCACACCAGACTCACGAGGAGCCCAGTTTTGCAAAGAGATCATGCCTACTGCAGAATACCTGCCAGGGATCCTGAATGTGGAGGGCGACTGGGAAAGCAGCCATTGGCAGGATTCCAGCGACTGGAAACTAGACAAGAATGTCTTCCAGTCGATAATGCAGTTGAGGGGTCCATACAGTCTGGACCTGTTTGCATCCAGACACAATGCGCAGTTTGAAAAAGTATTTGAGCTGGAGACTGCATGGACCCATTTGCCTGGAAAATAGATGCTTTCTAGGTGGCATGGAATCAGCTGATGGGTTACATGTTCCCACCCTTTTCGTTAATCAGCTGTTGCTTGGCGAAAATAAAGAGCGAGCAAGCAACAGTGGTACTCATTGCCCCAGTATGGCAGGGCCAACCTTGGTATCCAGTCCTGTTGGAGATGAGTGTAGAGTTACCAGTGCTCCTCCTTACTCTTCACAATCTTCTTCTGTCTCTGTGGGGGGAGATCCATCCACTGCCAGTGCAAGGGTCACTCATGTTAGCGGCATGGAAGGTGTCAGGCAGAAATTCCGTGATGCAGGAATTTCGGACAGGGCTTCAGACCTTCTGTGCAAGTCCAGATGACCAGGCACTAGAAAAGCTTACGAGTCGGCCTGGTCACAGTGGTGTACCTGGTGCAGTGGGAAATTGATTGATCCCGTTCTGTCCTCTGTGGTAGATATAGTTGAGTATTTAACTAACCTATACCATAAGGGTTACCAGTACCGAACGATAAGCTTGCATCGTTCAGCTATTTCAGCTTTTCACAACCAGGTTGAGGGCCATGCAGTGGGTGAACACCCAGCGATTTTGCAGTTGATTGCCGGTGTGTTCAATGAGAGACCCCTGCAGCCTAGATACCAATGTACTTGGGACGTTTTAGTGGTGCTTCACCACTTGGAGAAATGGGGATAAATGTATACTTGTTGGACAGGTCCCTTACATTGAAATTATGTATGTTGTTGGCTTTGAATTGCGGTGCAAGGTCTTCAGACCTGTGTGCATTGGGTGTGCGCTTCATGAGAGTTTCAGAGTCAAAAAGTGTTACCTTCAGTTAGAGTGCTTTAACTAAACATAGGAGGGTAGGGAGCTCCGTTCTGGAAGTACATTTCTCTGCATATAAAGAGAATGGCCTCCTGTGTGTGGGTAAACTGCTTCCATGTATACCTAGGGAGGTCCTCAAATTGGAGGAATCGTACCGATGGAGAACGCAACCAATTGCTTTTTAGTTTTAAGGAGCCACACAAGCCGGTGGTTTCATGCACAATTGCTGGTTGGGTTACTAAGATAATGAATGAGGCAGGCATAGACACTGAGGTGTTTAAAGCCCATTCTGTCAGGGCAGTTAGTACTTCTAAGCCAGCCTCTGTGGCAGTCCCAATAGAACAGATTATGGAACGAGCAAACTGGACAAAGGCAAGCACCTTCAAGAAGTTTTATAGGAGGGAGTTCACTTCTGAAGTTAAAGGCCAGAACTTTCAGAGTGCCATTTTGAAGCTTTGAACTTATAATATTACATCTTAGGAGGTTTTGTGACATGAAATATGAAATTTCATGAGCAAGCGTAGCTTGCGACATGAAGTTATAATTTCATAAACAAAACCGTAAAAGATGTAATATTCCCTCCCTCCCTTCCCTTTAAGAGATTAAGTAACAACTGATGAGTGCAGAGACACACCTAACATGCTTCTTCTTTTTGTGTGTTCCAGGTGGACAAACACAGCAGTGAAGTTCCAGGCAAGGAGTAGACCTTCATTTTCTTCAGGTACTTCCAGGGCAAGTTTGGTTCCGCTACAGGTAATGTGGTGGTGGGTGTCGATTTAAGTGTAGGAACAGAATAAACAGGTTTTGTACTTCTATTGTAGTGTTGGAGTTCTTTCTTTGGCTGAGGCATTGTCTCAGCCAATCGAGAAAAGGTTAAGTGAAATCGAGGCTCTAGGAGCTACGATTTTGCGGCTATGAATGGCTTGATTTGGAAGCTAAATGAGGGAATACAATAATACATCTTTTACGGTTTTGTTATGAAATTATAACTTCATGTCGCAAGCTATGCTTGCTCCTGAAATTTCCAATTCACAGTGTCGAACCGTCCTCCATTTTGGACAATTCACAGTTACTGCGCATGCACCACTTACATATGGGCGCTCAGGGGGATGGACCTGCCAGTCTGCAGCAGGACCACGTAAGATGAGCAATATTGCCACATAAGATCACAGGATCTGCAAATTTATTACGTGGCAATGTCAACACAGCCACTCTAATGACCCGTACTGCCGGATGTCTAAGTAATTTGCCTGGTAATGATAGACGATTCGGCCACAAGTGCATTCCTATGAAGCCGTGGGTACGTTCAATTCCAGGGAAAAAACAGCAGTTTTCATGTTGATTAGGCTAAGCTACGATTTTTTTAAAAAAAAACTCCAAACAGCCAAGGACGGCATCTACAAGTGCGGTGATTTCACTCTCGCAATCAACTGGGTTATTCCCGTGGTTGGTGGCGCCTAGCCACACGAACACCGTCTGTACTGATGGGGGGAAAAAAAGAACAAGGATTTAACCCAATCACCCAAAACAACACTGAACTACTCCGAAAAAAGTTGTGAAGGATGTGTGCATACAAAAGTCACTGCCCTACCATTGGTCTGTCATTTTTGGGGGGTCAAAGTCAAAGTCAAAGTCAATAGGTGGAATACATTACTAGATAATTTTAGTGATACCAAACATATGGCAATGGATACTTTAACATATTACCAGCCATCTGTAATATGTAATAAGGGTGGGTTAAGTTGTCATGTTTTTTTATGTCTGTGTGCCAACACAGACATATTGTTTTTCTAGGAATTCTTTATTATGTCTGTGTGCCAACACAGACATATTGTTTTTCTAGGTATTCTTTATTATGTCTGTGTGCCAACACAGACATAATAAAGTGTGTGTGTCAACGCACACTTTTCTGTTTTTCTTGGATTTCTTTTTCTTTCTTTCTTTCTTTCTTTCTTTCTTTCTTTCTTTCTTTCTTTCTTTCTTTCTTTCTTTCTTTCTTTCTTTCTTTCTTTCTTTCTTTCTTTCTTTCTTTCTTTCTTTCTTTCTTTCTTTCTTTCTTTCTTTCTTTCTTTCTTTCTTTCTTTCTTTCTTTCTTTCTTTCTTTCTTTCTTTCTTTCTTTCTTTCTTTCTTTCTTTCTTTCTTTCTTTCTTTCTTTCTTTCTTTCTTTACCGGCAAATTTGTCCGACATTTCATTTGAAAGGTATTACATGTAGAAACTCCAAACCTGGCATAATTATACTTCTATGGATAAAGTCTGGCCTTTTTATAATGAGAAGTCATGCTTTTGAAAATTATGCAAATGAGGGCTAATTAAAGTTTTAAATCTTCAATATCTTATATACTATAGTAGATGTGGTCCCGAGTGTATAAGAGTTCTATCATAGCAAGGTAAAGGTCATCTCAAATGTCAAGGTCATGTCAAGGTCAAAGGTCAATTTTAAGCCAAAATGTTATTTTTGAGGTCAAGGTTCACTTCAGGTAGAGGTCATCTCAAGGTCAAAGGTCATTTCAAGGTTAAAGGCCACTTTCCTTGGTGGCC
Organism: Hermodice carunculata; assembly: GCA_964020975.1. NCBI lineage: Eukaryota > Metazoa > Annelida > Polychaeta > Eunicida > Amphinomidae > Hermodice > Hermodice carunculata. Next base: position 46,870,165 of record OZ026625.1, read on the forward strand.
TTCTTCTAGCCGTAACTTGGTCAATTTTTATCTAACTTTGATCATGTTGGGCTCAAATTGTAGCTATTGTAACCCTGCATATTTCAAAACTTATGTGTGACCTCTAAAGGTCAAGGTCATTTGAACCTTTGAAAGTTTCATCCAGTCACAACTTGGCCATTTTCCATCCAATTCTAACCATGTTAGTCTCAAATTGTAGGTATTGCAACACTGCACATTTATATAAGAACGCGTGACCTCGAAAGGGCAAAGGTCAAGGTCATTTGGCCCTTTGAATGTTTCATCTTGCCATAACTTGGTAAATTTTCATCTGATTTGGTTCATGTTCATGTCAGTTTAACATCTACTAGGGGGTTACTGACCATTGTGCATGTAATGAATCTAAAACAAAAGTTGTAGCAATTTGAATTATGCTAAATAGCACCATTAGAAATTTTAAATCTTGAATAACTTCAAAGCTATAAAAGAAAGAGATGCCATTCCAACTTGTACTCCTGTGTTATGGAATAGTTGTACATTGCCACACCAATATGCTTTGAACACACACACACTGATTTGCTATGCAGCAAATCATCTTTTCAAGTTCTTCTTTCTATCTTTCTTTACCGGCAAATTTGTCCGACATTTCATTTGAAAAGTATTATACATAGAAACTCCAAACTTGGCACAATTATACTTCTATAGATGAAGTCACGTCTTTTTATAATGAGAGGTCATGCTTTTCAAAATTATGCAAATAAGGGCAAATTAAAGTTTTAAATCTTCAATATCTTATGTGCTAGTAGATTTAGTTCCGAGTGTATTGGAGTTTGATCATATTAAGGCAAAGGTCATCTCAAATGTCAAGGTCAAAGGCCATGTCAAGGTCAAAGGTCAGTTTTAGGTCAAATGTCATTATAAAGCCAAAATGTCATTTTAAATGTGAAGGACCACTTCAGGTGGAGGTCATTTCAAGGTCAAAGGTAACTTCCGATGGTGGCCTTCTTCTAGCCATAACTTGGTCAATTTTTTTCCAATTTTGATCATGTTGTAGCTATTGCCACACTGCACATTTTTGAAGTCTTGCCTTTTGATAATGAGAGGTCATACTTTTCAAAATTATGCAAATGAGGGCTAATTAAAGTTTGAGAACTGCAATATCTTATATACTATAGTAGATATAGTTCCAACTGTATAGGAGTTCGATCATAGGAAGGCAAAAGTCATGTCAAATGTCAAGGTCATGTCAAGATCAAAGGTCATGTCAAGGTCAAAGGCCAATTTCAGGTCAAAATATAGTTTTAAAGGTCAAGGTTCACTTCAGGTAGAGATCATCTCAAGGTCAAAAGTCATTTCAAGGTCAAAGGCCACTTTCGATGGTGGCTTTCTTCTAGCCACAACTTGGTCAATTTTTATCCAATTTTGATCATGTGGAACTCAAATTGTAGCTATTGCAACACTGCACATTTTGGAAATTACATGTGACCGCTAAAGGTCAAAGGTCAATGTCATCTGGACCTTTGAAAGTTTCACTCAGCCATAACTCGGCCAATTTCCATCCAATTCTAATGATATTGGACTTAATTTGTGGGTATTGTAACACTACATTTTTGCAATTTACATGTAACCTGTAAAGGTTAAAGGTCAAGGTCATTTGGACTTGAAAATTTTCGTCCAACCATAAGCTTAATGGAATGTGAAGTACCAAAGCACAAAAGTTGTACCATTTAGTATTTACAACTTTGGAAGGCACACAGATTTGCTGTGAAGCAAATCTTCCTATCTAGTTTCTTTCTATCTTTCTTCTTTACAGGCAAATTTGTCTGACATTTCATTTGAAAAGTATAACACGTAGAAACTCCAAACTTGGCACAATTATACTTATATAGATGAAGTCTTGCCTTTTTATAATGAGATGTCGTGCTTTTCAAAACTATGCAAATGAGGGCTAATTAAAGTTTTAAATCTTTAATATCTTATATAATATGGCAGATGTGGTTCAGAGTGTATATGAGTTCGATCATAGTAAGGCAAAGGTCATTTCAAATGTCAAGGTCAAAGGTCAATTTTACGTCAAAATGTCATTCTAAAGGTCAAGGTCCACTTCAGATAGGGGTCATCTCAAGGTCATAGGTCAGAGGCCACTCTCATGGTTGGCTTTCTTCTAGCGATAACTTGGTCAATTTTTATCAAATTTTGATCATGTTGGACTCAAATTATAGCTATTGTAACACTGCACACTTTGAAACTTACATTGACCTCTAAAGGTCAAAGGTCAACTTCATTTGGACCTTTGAGTGTTTCATCCAGCCATAATTGGGCCAATTTCCATCCAATTCTAATCATGTTGGACACAAATGGTAGGTATTGCAACACTCACTACACATTGTTGAATTAATGTGTAATGTCTAGAGGTCAAAGGTCAAGGTCATTCGGACCTTCAAAAGTTTCATCTGGCCATAACTTGGTCAATTTTCATCATGTTTGGCTTAAATTGTGGGTATTGTAACATTGTACATTTTTGTAATTTACATGTGACCTTTAAAGGTCAAAGGTCAAGGTCATTTGGACTTTGAAATTTTCAGAGGTCCAAATGACCTTGACCTTTGGCTTTGACCTTTAGAGGTCACATGTAAATTACAAAAACGTGCAGTGTTATAAACAAAGTTGGATTGGTTACCTGCACCTATTACAGTTTGAAGATATTCAAGATTTAAATTTCAAATGGCCCTAATGTGCATAATTTTCAAAACCGTTGAACTTCTTTGCAAAAACTCAAGACTTCATACATGGAAGTATTATCAGTTTGGAGTTTTTACGTGTGATACTTTTCAAACTTAATGTCAGACAAATTTACCTGTAAAGAGGAAAGAAAGAAGAAAGAAAGAAAGAATTCCTACAAAAACAATATGTCTGTGTTGGCACACAGACATAAAAAACAATCAGTACAGATGGTGTTCGTGCGGCTAGGCACCACCAACCACAGGAATAACCCAGTTGATTGCGAGAGTGAAATCACCGCACCTATAGATGCCGGCCTTGGCTGTTTGGACGGAAAAAAAATCGTAGCTTAGCCAAATCAGTGTGAAAATTGGAAATGGAGACCTCCAGGTGCGTCCACTGATGAAGGATGGAGAATCATTGAACAAATAGTGGTTCCTCCATCATGTAGGGCAGAAGTTTTAAAGACAGCTCATGATTCACCTATGGCGGGTCACTTGGGTATTAGGAAGACTCAAGACCGAATATTACAACACTTCTTTTGGCGCAGATTATATGGGGATGTGGCAGAATTTTGTAAGACATGTCACACATCAAAAGGTTGGAAAACCCAATCAGAAAATAAAACCTGCTCCTTTGATTAGTATCCCTGTTCTTGAAGAACCATTTAGCAGTGTGGGACCACTTCCGAAAACAAAAGCAGGAAATAAGTTTCTCCTTACTATGATGGATTAAGCCGCTAGGTATCCCGAGGCCATCCCATTAAAAAACTAATATTAAAGCTCCTACTATCATTGAATCTTTAATGAAATTTTTCACTAGAGTAGGACTGCTGATACAGATACAAAGTGACTCAGGTTCAAATTTCATGTCTGCAGTGTTTCATGAGGTTGCCCACCAGTTAGGCATTAAACAGATTAAATCTTCAGCCTGCCACCTAGAAACACAAGAGGATCTAGAAAGGCATCATCAAACACTGAAGAATATGACGATAACCTATTGTTTTGAAAACGTATCTGGAAGCTTGGCTTATCAGGGCGCTTCGGCGCCGAGATTCCCAGCGCTTAACACGGACTGTCCTGGAATTCTGCCAATGCTAAGGCCTGATAGTGAGCCTGCCCAAGTCCAGTCTGCAACCAGAGCAGATCTTTGTCTTCCTCGGCATCCAGTTTAATCTGGTAGCCTACATCTGTCATCCTTCAGAGGACAGCTGGGAGAGACTGCAGTCTCTGCTCAGGCCTTTTCTGACTGGCAAGGTCTGCTTGGCGCGATAATGGCTGGCCCTGCAGGGCTCCCTGTCCTCGATGGACTCCCGGGTCCCATTAAGCCCGCTCCACCATTGCCTCCTGCAGCTCGCGCTGCGGGGCAGATGGAGAGACCAGGGCTTTTTCACACAGGTGCCGGTCCTCATCGAGGACCAGCCGCACCTTCAGTGGTGGACCATCAGGGAGAACATTGTGAGAGGACAGACACTGGAGCCTTTTCAGGCCCAGCTCACCATTTACATGGACTTATCTCGGTCTGGGTGGGGAGCCCACGTGGAGAGTCGGACGGCATCAGGCCCTTGGGCGACGTCCTTTGCAGCTCACCACAAACTGGTTGAAACTGGAGGCGATACGCTTGGCGCTCCTCCACCTCTGAGACCTGGCGGAGCACAAACCTGTCCTCATGTGCGAAAACAGGACCATGATAGCCTACCTCAACAGGCAGGGCAGGACGCAGTCCAAGAAGCTGACAAAGTTGGCTGGACACATCATCAGATGGCGTTACAACCACGACATCCGCACACACGCGAGGCATGTCCAGGGACACACAAATGTCCTGGCCGATCAACTCTCGAGGAGAGGTGAGCCAGTAGGGACGGAGTGGTCACTCCACCCCAGGGTCATTCAGGCCATGTGGGCACATTGGAGGACTCCACATGTGAATCTGTTGCGACTTGCGAGAACTCAAAACTGCCAGTGTACGTCTCACCTGTCCCAGACCCCCAAGCCCTAGCAGTGGATGCTCTAGCCATGGAGTGGAGCAACCTGTGGGCGTACGCCTTTCCGCCTTGGCAGATCCTTCCGAGGGTATTGCCCAAGGTTCAGTCCCATGATTGCAATCTGATCCTGGTTGCCCCCTGGAGGCCGCTGAGCGATTGCTCAGTCGACCTGTTGGAATTGAGCGTCAAGCCTCCACTACATTTACCGACATGACCAAAGCTTCTTGTACAACCATGGACGAGCGCATTCCATTGTAACCCTCAAGTGCTCAACCTCCGCACTTGGCGGTTATCTCAGAGCACATCCACGACAAAGGTTTCTCGGAGTTGGTCTCAGATAAAATTGTCAAAAGAAGGCCTCGATCTTCTTCTCTAGTTGTTTATTTGGCTTGTTGGAAGGTGTTTTCCGACTGGCTTGCCAGAAGGCGAATTCACCCTTGGGCTCCGCATGTCACGGACATTGCAGACTTCCTGTGGTATCAGTTGCAAGTTTTAGGCAAGAGCACCAGAACAGTGGAGGGGTTTCGATCAGCTATCTCTTCAACTCTTGCCAATATCTTGGACGTGCGCATCGGTGGCGATCGTCATCTGTCAGCGCTCATCGCGTCCTTCTACACCAACAGCTAGGCCAGCAACGTGACAGGTCCTACCTCGGTGGGACTTACCACTGGTTTCAGTCATGTTGAAGAAGTGGCCCATTGAGTGCCTTGAGGACCAAAGCTTCTTGTACAACCAGGCGGGTTTCCCTCAAGTACTGCATGTGGAAAACTTGTTTTCTATAAACACTCACTTCGAGGATACCCTCGCTTCCTCCATGTTTGAGGTAACCTATCTGACATCTACTATGGACTCCAGACAGGAGTGGTCAGCAAAATGCAGAACTGGTACAACATTCACCACTGTTTTCTTTGAAAGGAGTCCATTTTGTACTTTTTGAAATTTACAACACATCCCAAGGATAGCACAAAAAGAGCAGTCTATGGTAAGGAATTTTGATTGTCCAAAACATGCATTACTCCAAGCACATGCAGACCTTGAACAGAAGTGGGAAAAAAGGCATATGCACTTGACATGCCTTTTCATTCAAACGTCACATTGATGTTATAATTACATCTAAAAGTGTTAAAAGCACTTCTAGAAATACCAGAACCACGGCATACTATATGCATGCATGCAATGAATACTTCATTTGCAGAAAGTATGATGAGTACTATCACTGGTATTCATGCAATCCAACCTCCAGCATTTAAGAATAATATATAGAGGTAGGTGTATAGGCTACTTTAAACAACTTAAGAGATCAATGGTGTAGTGAACATACCCTACAGGTGAAAGCATACAAAGATTAACTAGTAATAAGTCTGTTTTTGTAGTTGTTCTCTCCTTCAGAAACCTCCAATGGTACAAAGCTGAAGTGAAGAATAAAAGTATGCAGCGTGTTGTCAAAACGAAACGTGCACACACACACACACACACATACACAAGGCTGAGGTTTAATATGGGGGTGCCAAGTGTAACATCATCCATTTCGTGCATGAAATCGTAATACTTATCGTTTTTTTGATGGAATCACAACAGGATTCACAAAATTGTAAGAGCAAATAACAAAATTGCAGTCCCGCCAAAAAATTCAACTTCCCTTACCATTTTGTGGACGAAACTGGAAGAAAAATCACAAAACTGCAAGTATTTCAAAAAATCCAACAAGTTTGTTGAATTCTGTCCATGGAATTGTAATACTATATCAATTTTGTGCACAAAATCATACAATATTATCAATTTTGTGCACAAAAGTGTCAGCTTTTATCAATTTCATCCACACAATTGAAAATTTGAACTTACAGAATTGTGAAATATATGGATTTCATCCACAACATCGGCAAGTTTCTCAATTCTGTCCACAGAATCCATAAATCTACCATTTTTGTCCACAGAATTGGGTAAGGTTTTAAATTTCGTCCACAGCTTTCCAATTTTGTCCACAAAATCCATTTTTGATCAAATGTTGTGCACAAAATCAAAAACATGTCACCTACTCAATATATTAGCCAATTTTGTGGACAAAATTGGAAGAACATTTCACTCTGTGCATTTAGATAGTTTGTGCCATCCTAGTTCTTCATATAACTTTGCATTACCAGTACCATACATTGCACCAGTTATCACTCGGGCAGCCTTAAGCTGGACCTGTTCAACTTTGTCTTGCTCAATTTCAGAATAATTATAAATAAAAGTCAAAAAAAACAAACAAACAAAAAACAGATACAAATGATAAACAAGAGGACTATGCGGTCCTGTGCTCAGCTGACGTAGATATACCCTTGCGATTTTTAAAGATTTGCCCTAAAAAAAGAACAAAGAAATTCATAAAAAATCAAAAAAGTCAATGGGGCATGACCATTTGAGCAAATCTGGTAGAGACCTAACCAAGGTACATTGCCACAATTCTACGGTTGGGTAAAATCTGATGCAGTGAACGCATGCGTAGGCAGCAGAGGATCTAAATCTGGTAAAAGCCAGAACAGAAAAGGACAAAACATAACCGAATATATTTATTACCCTTTTTTTAATTCATAAAAAAATCTACAATCCAATTTATGAATATTGTAAACCTGCAAGAAATAACTCTCACCAATGCAATTTAGGAAAAAAAATATTTGCAGTCTGAATTTGAATCTCTTTTTCTGTCCTTCAACATGATCGCAAAAATTGAAGAATAGTTAAAGAGAACTTTAAAAAGAACACTGCTGCTTGGTGGAGAAAATACATTATATTGAACATTAGAATGCCCATCAACTTAAACAGTAATCAACCGGAGAGGTGAATTTACTGATAAGTACCTGAATTGAAAAAATTAAAAATCAGAAATCTACAGCAGTGCCACCTTGTGAACAACTTTGTTTGACCCTTTCACAAGGAACATATCTAAAAGGTTTCAGGTGAATCTGAGTGATGGTTCTGGAGAAGATGTTAAAATAGTGAAAGCACACAAAATCTCATAAAAAAAATAGAAAAAAAATGCAGCACCATCTGGTGAACAAATTAAGAACTAGGAGTCCCTAGGTATGTCCATGTGTGGTATCAAAGTAATCGGGTGAGTGGTTTCAGAGCCTATTTTTTAAGATTTGCCCCAAAAAAGAACAAAAAATCCAAAAAGCACTGGAGCGCGACCACTTGAACAAACTTGGAAGAGACCCACCCAAGGTACATTGCCACCAAGTCAGAAGTGAATCTGGCGGACAGTTTGGAGAAGAAATAGATGACAGGCAAAGGACCGTAAGATAAGCTCAGCGACTGACAAGTCCGCTGGGCTAAAAAATATGCTTTCATATATAAGATACTTAGTTAATGGGACACCAAAAATGTTTTAGTTAACTGGTTAGGATTATTTATGTATCAATTATACTAAGTACTTGTGTTGTCCTCCTTATACAGTGTACTGGAATTTAGGCATTGGTCCACCTAATGCTTATACATACAGACAGACAGACATACATCTAAATTTTTCAGGATATGGGCACAGCATAATTTTGAAGGAAATCTGACCACAATGTGAAGTGAAACACTCAATGATCTGTAGACGTACACATTTTTAGAGACATTAAACAGGAAACCAGGCAAAGAATTACACACCATAATTGTACATATTTTAATGGCGACTGATTATGTCATAAGGGTTTTTCCATACAAAAGCATATATAATTAGCTCAAGAGTGCAGCAAAACATTCTCATGGGAAAAATGTACATTAAATTTACATGTTCAAAAAAGCGCATCTGATAATTTTCTCCCATTTAGGGTTTGATTCTCAACATTATAGCCTGAAAAAGTTTTGACAATTGCCATGATTAACCCCCCTGTTTTGTTTCATTGTCATAAGTAATTTTATTTTATTCTTGAAGACAAGTTGAAAGCACCACTTGAATGCCAAACAAAACTTCCTGCCCATTTTGTAATGATGACAATAAAGGATTTATGTTCCAATTTTGAATACATGTCTTTTATTTTTAAATCCACACGTCAGAGCTAGTGACCATGACTATTCTTTCCAAAAATAAATTGGAGGCAGGGAAGGGGGTATGTACATGTAGATCAATATTAAAACGGGTTGATGCCCATTAGTTTAATACCCTTGAATTGCAAAACCTGAATGCCTAGTTTTGCAATGCCAGCAACACATCATTTACATTTACACATATTTATGTGTCCCTCAACTATTGCTTGCTTCATTAACAGGTTAATTTTGTCACTTGACACCATTTTACTGCTGTCCAATTCTGCTAGAAGGCAGTGCCACGCTACAGTGGAACATACAGCTTTCGGCAAAAACTACTACAAGAGTCTGTTTACATTCTTCTCGCAGATAGTGAAACCTGTCTTGAGCAGCCACTCCAGAGTGAGACCACCTGTCTTGAGACACCACCTTTTCAGGATATTTTACGTACTACATGTCTTCTTAATGCCTCTTTTGACAGACCACCTGTCTTTGAGACCACAATTTGGTCACTCATAAGGGTGGTCTTTCAAGACAGGTTTCACTGTATGTGTTTTTCTGGGTTAAAGTTCCTGTTGTGAATCAGCAAAAAAACACAAATGGCTCTTGACACATTATGTGTTGACCCTCTGGTATTTTAACACAAAAAATATATTCCGTATACCAGCTCTCACATGGATGAGTTTCAAATTTTAACATCTTTAGTTTTAGTGCTTCCCTTTTGGAATTTATTTTCGGAGTTTCACTCCTGATTTGTCCTCTTATTTGAGTCTCTGTGACACATGTACTGGGTTATTAACCCAACATTTCACTCTCTTGGTCTTGCATGACATATGTTTTTTACTGATACTGAAATAAGTGGGGGAATCTTTAGTAAGCAATTACCAAAGCACAATCACAGCACTGAATGGCATAACAAGCACAGCTAAACTTCTGCATTTCAGTTTCATATGGCTGGCATAAGAAGAATGCAACAAAGATGACACATTGTTGCACTCCAAACATGTATTTCAACTTCAACTTGTCAGCAGGACTACTGAAACTTGAAAATTACTTGTTCCCATACATTTCACATTCCAGGAAATAACAAAATGGGAATTTGGTTATCCTGACTATTAGTTAATATTTACATTGCTGTTATAGAGCACACATGCCAACAATCATCTGCGACCACATAAAGACCCTCTCTGCATATGTGGCCAAGTTCCTAGATGCAGAAAGCTGTCCTGCACAAGATCCTTCCGTGCAGAAACTTACAGCTTCACTCAGTCTGTACTCTTGTCATACAAAACACACAAACACACACAATGTACTACTAGTAGTTCATAAGTGAAATCTATGTACAATTCAGCGATTAACATGGCATGAATGAGGATCCCTGCAAAGAAGTTTTTTCAAGATTTTACGCCACTTTTTGAGCCTCTCTTCAATGAAGATTTTTCAAGATTTTATGCCACTTTACCAAAAGTTCCCACTATAAAAAAGGAGTTTTACAGGGCTTTTTTATTTACATGAAATTCAAAGTTTAGGTTTTTAGCTTGTGTAGCTTCGTGAATGTATCCAACATTTTTAACCCCCCCACCCCTTCTATAAACCCCAGTGTTTGTAACATCAAAGTTTTAGGGCCAACATATCAGCTCTTAGGGTCGAGCAGGTATGTACAGTTTTGCCCATCACAAGTATGGTTTGCATAAACCTTATATCCTCTCCTGTGAATCATGTCCGAGCTTTTTGGGGTTTCCACAAAAATTCAAATCAATGCATATGGCATACCAACACTTCTGAAGTAGCCAAATACACAAAGATAAAAGTCCCAGTGTCCACATTTCCACTCTAATTACACAGCCTGTCCATCACAAGAAATAAGGTGTAGTTGTTCTGGCAGGAATAACCCTCTCAGAGTCTGGTACTGCACGGAATAGCTTCGCCTCCTTATGGTCTGAATCCGAGAAGGCCAGCACAGCTGCTATGTTGCCACATCTATAGCAGTAATTGGGTGCAGACCACACTGTCACTAACTTCTCGTCAAACATGTACTTGTATCCTGCAATTACAAATGGTTTGTTCATATATTATTCCCAGTCCTGCAATTACAAATAAATGTAAGTGATAAATATAGCGGTGCATGTGCATGAAACATGTCTTTTCCCTTCCTCATACTAAAACAACAGGATGTCTGATTTACAGTCTTTATTATTTTTCCTCTTAAAATCACATCGAAAATCCTCCACCCACCCCCCACCCAACAATCAGGTCTTGATGAAATAAATTAAAATAGTAACCAATGCATTGAAACTTTTAACATAAGCAAACATTTGTTTAAATTTGGACCTTTTTCATCATAACTGATTGAGGATTACATCTTAACCCAAGAGGCCCATGTACCTGGGGATCTCAGGTAAATGGGTGAATTTAAGTACAGTGGAACCTGCTTATGTGACCGCCATCATAAGCAATCCAGATTTGGCTTTCCTCCACAATCTCAATAGATTTCATGAAGACCCACTAAAAATTTAGGATGGTGGTTTGTTCACAAGATTTTCATATTTTTACCCAAATATTACTTAACAACATAGGTGCCACCCATACTGACTTGACCGAGAATTTGTATACATTTGTGACTTCATGACAGTTATACCAACATTAGGCCTAACTTGAAAACTGTTAAATGTGCTGTTTTCACATGCAAAAAAGCTACAGATAAGCTCTGTCACCTATAATCAGCAGAGCTAAAAACAAAACATGAAAAAACAGCACTTGCACTAAAAAAATAGCGTTCAGAACAGATTACCCTTGGCGCTCACAATCTTCTGTTTCCTCAATTCTGCATTTTTTTTCCCAAGACTTCGCAGTGCAACACTTGACATACAATTTCCATATTGTTGTCTATGAAATGAAAGAATAATTTTGGATGTGTTCTTGGGGTAAGTTCTGGTGACACAGACCACTGTACTGTATGGCACTCAGACAGCCATCAAATAAATACTTTGAATGTTTCATAATACATTTAAAAACAAGAGGCCCATGGGTTTTCATATTTTGACCCCTATATTGCATAATATTGTAGGTGGCGCCACCAATATCAAAATGCATCTATACTTTTATACCCCCGATAAGTCCTGAAAGTTATATCAGGCTAACTTGAAAGCTACGGACAGTATTGCAGTCACAAGATTCACACATTTTGACCTGTACAGTGGTACCTCTCTTGAGAGACCCCTCTAATGAGAGACTGCATATCTTTTTAAGACCGCTCTCTCAGAACACCGTGCTATCTTTTTCATGTTGTTGTACCTCTAATGAAAGACCACCTCTTTCGAGAGACAGTCTTGCATTTTGACCCGCCGTAGGGGCTGTCTCTCAAAAGAGGAACCCCTGTATATTACATAATACTATAGGTGGCGCCACCAACATTGATGTCGACAAAGATTTTTATACACTTGATAACCCCTACACATTATATGGGCCTATCTCAAGAATTGTGGGGTGCACAGCATTAACGAGATGACCCTTATATTCAAACTGGCCATTTGACCTTGACCTTCAACTCAGACTAAAAATTGTTACCTTCAAAATATGCGCCCCACATCCAACTTTCCATATATAGTCTGTTTGTTCAAATCAGGTAATAACTTTTCGAGTTATTGACCAAAAATAATAAACTTGGACAAGTACCAAACTCTCTAATTACTGGGTCACAGTGACCCAAAAAGTAGGTCACCAAGTACAGTATTATGTATTATGTAATCAAGTACATTTTTGATCTGGAGGCTCAATTCTCTTTGCCATTAATGTCCAAGCTACATCCGGCCATTACAAAATCACCTTTTCAACTTAAAGGCATGGTGACCTCACAAAAATACATCAAGGTCACTGATATTACATTACATTCTACCTTTGGCCATGGTCTATATATCATATAACTTTGGCAAGTCTAATCCAATTACTTTTCCAAATATGGAATTTTATATCTGAAAACACATTTTGGCTCACAATTTCTGTCAACTTATAGGTGGCGCCACTAGTATCACTAGCAACTTAGACTTTGACCTCCCCCACATTCCTACCAAATTTGGTGAAGATCCACCAAAACTTAAGGAAGCTAGAGTGTTCACAAGATTTTCATATTTTGACCCCCATATCACATAATGTAGCTGACGCCACCAATATCGAAAGAGGCCTAGATTTTCATACACCCTATAAGTCTTGAAAGTTATATTGGGCTAACTTGAAAACTGTGGACGGTATCGCGCTAATGAGCAAAAGTTTACTGATGAACGAAGGGACTGACATGAGGGGTCACATAAATTCTGCGACCTTTGGTCAGCAGAGCTAATAATATGAGGAAGTGGTTTTTGATAGGAATGTGGTCCACTATAATGGGCATCTCTGATAAAAATTTGGTGCAGTGCATTGGATTCATGTTGAGATATTATGGTAATGTTGTCCCCTTGTGCCCCACTCAGACAGATTTAAAGATAAATACTTTAAAGTTTCATAAAAAGTTAATAAATAATCAGAGGTAACTGGTTTAAAATAGGAACCTGGTCCATCATAAGATACATCTCTGACAAAACTTGGTACAGTTGCAGTCATAATTTTTTCAGATATCGTGGTAACATGGTCAGGGTTAGTGGCGGCCTTCAAATAAATACTTTGAAAGTTTCATCAAAAGTTTAAAAATACTGAGAGGGAGCTGGTTTTCAATAGGAACCTGGTCAACCATAAGGTCCTTCTTCGAAAAAAAAAGTTGATACAGCTATGAGGAATATTTTTTGAGATATCGTGGTAACGTTGACAAGACAGAAGGGCGTCTCTAGTATGTTACACTTATATACTAACCATGATCGTGAAGTGAGTGTTTAAGGTAATCGACTATAGTCACCTCTGCACCCAAGTGATGAAATAGGAGGAGCCAATAATGAATGATGGTTTCTGACTGTAGACAGACTAGAGAAAATCTCTAGGTGGGTTTAAGGTGGAAGATCTGAAGTCAGCACCTTTGGATAACCTCTAATCACTTTTCATACTTTTGGATAGTTTGATACTTAAACTACATGCTCCCAATGACTCAGATGTGTGAACATCAAATTTATATGAGAAAATTGATCTCAAAACTTTTGTTTACACTGAAAAGTTAAAACAGTGCCAAGCACATGGGGTTTGTTTGCATGGACATGATAATGAAGCATGTCATTGTTTGTACAGTCATTAGTCCATCACCCCTGGAAACCAATTGGCAAGGGTCACTCATAGGAAACAGGCTACCATTAGCCGTGGAGAGAATGGGCCAGTTGAGACCAATCACAACCATTGTTCTGTTAACTTTGAAATTCTCTATTGATGTAAAAACAAATTAGTACAATCCACTTAATGGGCCCCAAATATGGAAAGCTGCATGTGAACCCACACCCAAACAAGCCAAGTATGATGTTCCAAAGTTTAAGAAGTCTAGATTAAAGCCTTAAATTTTTTTTTTTTAAGACAATATCACAGAGGTATAGCTACAAGTGTATTTCACAAAATAATTAAAACACGGGACAGAAGAAATGAGTATGTGTCATATTACAGCCACAAATGTGTAAGAATTGGCAACTTTTTCTTTCAATGTGATTTTCTCGGAACTGTTTTTTGCTCAACCTCTGCAATTTGTATCTCGCCTCACAAATGTACGAATTGCCCTATTACATTAAAATCAATGGACATCACAAGAAAAATATATCCAGGAGCGGTTCCCAGAATTTTTTTTCTGACAACCCCTTCCATGACTTTTGGAGCCATTTATAGAAAGAAAATGAAGAACCTGTCAAGACTAAATTAAAAATTTTATAACTTTTTTATTCATGCTATTTCCAGACTCACCACTGAATTTCATCCTGGACATAGACATATATTTTAAATTTTTTCTGATTTCAACTTGCAAAAAAAAAAAAAAAAATGTGCGACTTCTGCGCAAAAAAATGTGAAAATCCTACCAAGTCAGAAAGAATGCTATAAAATCTCACAAAATCCCAATCCTGCAAAAAACCCCTGTGGATACAAATCTATGGATATATAGTAATCAGAAAATACATAGGTTTAATGTACTTGTGAAAAAACTAGATGGGTAATATTGATCCAAAGTTGCAAGTCTCACTGTTCACTAGCTTCACCGCTTTCACCTTAAGTTAACTTTACTGTATACCAACTATTGCCCTACCACCACTTCTATGTTAGCCCTACCTGGATCTACAGATTAATATAATCTACTAGTGTTTTGGAATGAGTGTGGTATTTTGTCAGTGTTGTTCCATATCTATGGAAATACCTCACCAGAGGTTTGTATAACGTTTTGGTGTCATAGGTTTTGGGGCATAGTTTTTTCATCAATATTCTGATTCTCCTTACAAATTCACTTATTTGTGATATGTTTCTGCTAATGCATAAAACCTATCAAATGACCACACAATAGGCCAGATTTGGACGGACAGGCGACAAGGGGATGACAATACTCTCTGGCACTTTATGTGCCAAGGGTAAAAAAGAGAGAAAAAGAGAGCTGGAGATGCAGGAAACCCTACAATACACATACTGCATCATTATCATGTCTTACCTTCATGTACCAGTTGATGAGCTCTACATATTGTCTTCAGGTTGTTTATATGTACAAACTGCAAAATAAGGAAATGAATATTGAGTTATCATGACTATGTGTTCAAGCACTCACCCACAGGAATATAGCAACTTCACATATCAAATCCTTTTCTAACTGCAGAACATCTATGACATTTTATCCTATTGGTTTTCATTCAAAATCAACAGATGTCCTGTTTTCATTATATACAATGTTATTTGCTCGCATGTATGTTTCACACATGACAGGATCTTAACTTAGTAACTCCACACCACTCTGATTTACTGTGAAATCTCATTTATCACTACATTCATGGGCAGTTCATCCTGGAATTCATATAAATACTAATGAACTCAGACAATGCTTCTACTCATTAGTATTAAGACATGTCACTATGGAGTTAGGATTTTATCAGAAGTCATCCTTGTTAATTTGGGTAAGAATGCATGTCATTAGCTGTATAGATAAGATGGTAAAGAGTGTTTTCATCTCATCCGATAACTTTATTTATCACACATTTGGCCCACTATAAACAGAATGACACAACTGGGTACGTACTTCATTCGTGACCTTTGCACCAAACAGCCAGCCAGCTCCGCGGGGACTAATCGCCCAAGTGTCCACATCCTCAGGGTCAGACCATACTAAATGTTCCAAATGTCAAGGACATTTACACTTGCCAGTATAGACAGTTTAAAAAAATTATAATAAAATACATTTAAAAAACCAAAAACAAAACAAAACAAATAGGTGAATTGATCATGGCATTCACCCTTACCAATTTCAAAATGGCTACAACAAAGCAATACATATTGCATTGAAAACCATGAAATTTTTATCAGCATTTTTTGAAAAACACACAATTTTCATTAAATCAAAATTATTGCCCAGTTTAAAGTCTAACTTGCATTCTGTCTTTTGCATTTTGCCATATACTTTAAATTTGTGTGCTTTTGTGGCCCCTAAGGATAAACAAATGATGGTTTTCATGAGATCTGTATACAACCCTTGATGATAATTTACCTTTTGCCTTTGAACACAAAGTGGAGATATGGAACATGGACGTTACTATGGATTTTTGTCCTACTAACTTTCAAGCTAGTAAGCAAAATATTCTACCAAAAAATTTGTGTAAAATGTACAACTTGAGCTATTCCACCAACGGCCCTTTTCAATACATTAGGTTTTCCCACATGTTCAATCTACATGCCCTTACCAACAAGAACAGATAGTTTTATGCATCACAAAATAACACTCAAGGCGCTCCTTGAATTACTGGGCTTTGCCTCTTCTAAACATTCTAAAATTACAGGAAATGCCTCCCACACCTAGACTAATGTACCAGACTGCAAATCAAATCAAGAATGGTGTATAATATATATTCATATCTATGTATACACACACATACAAGACAAGGATATCACAAAAAGCTCCCTTGTGTGGAATTTCCTGGTTGCGTTCAATGGTTCGAATTTGGTCCAGAGTCTTGATATCAGGTGACAGACCTCCATGTACACATAGAATACATTCATCGATGATCTGTTTGTGCAAATTTGTTAGAAGTCAAGCACACATTCCAGACATTGCAAAATTGCACACTTTGTCCATAGTTTTCCTCAGAACACATTCCCACCAAATTATAACAAGAAAATCTGTTTTCAATGCCATTTACATTGAGCTGCTGGTCTTAATGATTATAACAAGGATGATAGATTCATATTCCTTGTAAAAAGACCTTTCATTCAAGTACCAGCATGCCTATAGTTCCACAGAATGTAATGATCTAGGTCAACAGCTTCCTTTATGCTATGGGCAGAATGTAATGGTCTAGGTCAACAGCTTCCTGTATGCTATGGGCACAATGGGGCATAGCATGCCAAAGAAAGCTGTTGACTCACTCCAAAACTTGGCCCTGAAAGAGTTAATCTGAACTATTTTTCCTCTTCTGGAACTAAAGGCAAGCTGGTACCACAATGAAAGTTCTTTTGACAATGAGTGAAAATATGGAATCATTATAATAATTCACATAAGCACAACTTTTAAAGTCGGTACCCCAAAGTTAATTATCAAGCTCCATATATAATTGCAAGTATTCTGCAATAATACACCCTCATTTTACATCTCAAATGATTCTTATATTTGATTCTGTGAGCTCTTGTACTCATGGCATTAAATATATCATGGAACAGAATTGAATTGAATCTTCGACTTTTTGTTGTGGAACTCCTTATCTCCACTTGTAGTATAGTACACAAATACTTACAGCAGCTACAGTTAATAGATCAAATACACGACAGCAGTATCTCCAAGCATTAGCATTGCCGTATTTTGTTTGGCATTCATCTGCAACAAAAATAAAATACACAATAAATCCTACATAGTGAGTCAGCATGTCCAAGTGCTACAAAACTGATGATAGAGTTCATTATTATTAAATAATGCTCTATTTTACTAATTTGTTCTCTATGTATACTCTCGCAAAAAAGTGAGTGCTCCCACTGTTTTTACACAGGTGGTAAGAATGTGAACTTCTGAAGCAAACATGATGCATAATGATGGAGTTGTGTACCGTTGTCATGAAAGCCATGTGCAGAGTTAGAAAGTAAGAAAAAGTTGGCCTGGAATCAAGACAAAGCTGGGATAAGACAAAGAAATGGTCAGGAAGTGCATGCAGTTTTGAGATGTACATGTGGTTTAGATGGCCTGCTGCAAGCACGATACATCAGTGACAGTTAACGTGTTTCAGTGTGGGGGACTACTGGTGACAGACCTTATTTTGAGAGACCAAGGATTGTTGGCATGCTAATTTGCACACACTCATCCTTAAAAATATGCTAAATGCAAGTGGCACCACTCACTTTTTTTCTTCAGAGTAAACATTATATGTACATAAATATGATTTTATACAGTGAAAAACCAGCTAAGTGGCCCACAGGCCTAATGCTCTGCTAACCACCATTAACTAAAAAAACCCCAAATTTCCTGAAATGTATTCCCTCCATGACCTTGCAAAATTAATATGCAATATCAAAATTCCACGTTACACATTTGTAGTACATTTGGTATCATTCCCTTTATTCTTTATCAAGATACTGAATTAAATATCATATTAATAAGTGCTTAGTGACCTTGAAAAATAGGTCAAGGTCACAGTCATTGGGTCCAGGTGACCAACATAACAGGTCACCAAGTAGAGTTCTATACACAATGTACTTTTGATCTGGAGGCTCAAATCTCTTTGCCATTGATGTCCAAGTGAGCATTGGACATGGTCTATATATCCTGTAAACTTGGCAAGTCTAATCCAATTACTTTTCGAGATATCTTTAAACACATTTTGGCTCATAATTTCCATCAAATTATAGGTGGCGCCACTAGTATCATAAGCAAGTTATACTTTCACCTCCCTCACAATCCCCCTAAATTTCATGAATATCTATCAAGCATTAAGGATGCTAGACCTGTTACAAGATTTTCACACGTTGACCCGTACATTACATAAAACAACAGGTGGCACCACCAATATCGAACAACCTAGATTTCACACACTTGATAAGTAATGGAAGTTCTATGGGGCTAAAAAGCACATTGAAATGCAATATCATTTTAAGTACATGTACTGTAGATATGCAAAGTATTCAGGATAAATTACTGAGTGTTGGATTATCTTGCTTATTTCATGCATTATCATGATTGTCAATAAATCCTATGCAACAAGTTACTGAACCATACTGGTGCATGTCTTATTGAAAGATATGCCATACATACAGTAACACCCGCATCCATGTGCACACATATACAAAACTCAACACAGTGGTACTCTTTCAGTGCCAAGTGTTGGGACTGAGTCCAGGGTTTTCCAAGGGGGGCTTGGGGTGCCAATGCAGCCAAAGCACACCGAAAGGAAAGCCAATGACCTAGATGTTATATTCTCCGCAAATACAGTAGTTCCTGTCTTGAGAGGACACCACAAAGGCAGGCCCAAAAGTGCACGCTGAAGACAGCCGGCCTTTCATTATAAGTACAATAACATGGAAAAGATGGCACCAGGGACATATCAAAAGTGGTCTTTCAAGCAAGGTGGCCTCTCAAGACAGGGACCACTGTATGGGCATACTGGCACTTGGTAATGATAGGACTTTTTGCAAGAAATATAAATCTAGACTCCTTATTAAAATTGAGAGCAGTTGTTCTTAGTAGTTTGACTTTAGTTACCGTTGGCACTGATGGACGTAACAAACTCAGGAAGCTAAATTTAAGTTTGACAAGTTTTTCTCTACATTATATACAAGTGATACAATGATCAGTTAATCCATGTGTTGTAAAAATAAATGGCAAGGTATGATTTATTTAATTGACCTAGCGACCTAGTTTTGCTACATGACACACCCCATGGCCCCATTACAGTGTGTGACAAGCTTTTGCAAATCGAAGTAAAAGCAAATACTGTACATGTAGTTACATCCTCGACATGAATGGGTAGACATAAAAAAAGCAATAAATATACACCCTATGTCTGGTAGGAGGGAGGGATTATAAATAAACTGTATGCTGTGAGAAGTAAATAGTATGAATGTGGAGCAAATAGTAAGCGAAATTCAGGATAACATTACAAGTCTTCAATATGGCTTCATACATATGAAGTATTTCTCCTCTGAAGAAAAATAAGTGTACAAGTCAGGTGAAAAGTTCTACAAGCTGTAAAACAAAAACAAAAAATCAATGTCTGGGTATTTGTCCATGGTGGCAGCACAGTCAACTTACCATAAAAACCATACACCTGTGTAATCTGCCTGCTCTCATGGTTACCACGTAGTAACGTTATTCTATCTGGCCATCTACAACCAAACAAAAATTCACATGAATAATATCAAGCATACATACATTCAAGAGCATCCTTAACTTTAATGCTTATAAGTCCATTAAGTAAAATTGCATCTTTAAAAATACAAATTCATTACACTGTGTATATGTTTTAAATTGTACAGTGTGGGAACTAACCATTTTTTTTCAGCAATGTATCTTCAAATTTAGCTTTGTTTTGTGCTAAAAATTTTAAAACAGGCCTCGCCAATACCTTTGAACTGCTCTAGCCCTTGGGACATGTCACTTTAACATATTATGGGCCCCTGTTACCACTGACTTGTTCATCCATTAAAATCCCATTTATAAAAGCAAGAATTCTGGGTTGTCTCCAGGGCAGTTTTTTTCCTAATTGGAATTTCACTTGTGCCAGTAATTGTACATGCAATTTGGGTGAGCCCTGGAAAATTGGTAATTTGGGAAACAAAATTAATACAAACATATGTTCTAAATATCATAATTCACAGCAGCTTGCAGCAGTTGTGCTCTGTGTCTAATTCTGCACACCTGACAGAGTTTTCCACCACCACCCGAAAAGCAGTCATGTGACTTACAGATGTGGAGCATCTAACCACTCACCTGGCTTTTAAACAAAGAAGAAGCGTGAATGTTTCAAGACTGTAATAACCTCTGTCTACAAAGTCACCCTACAAACAGTAAAGGCATATATTAGACAACAGTGAAACTTCTTCATGTATATCACTTTGTCCGCATAATATACACGTTTGTCTTTGTTTTTCAAGATTTAAAGCACAAATTGAATTCTGCTTATTATTGTAGAGCTTCAACAAGGTAGCAAATATAAATGAAAGCTCCCCAATTTCACTTCCCACTCCTAAATATTAGTCTAAAGTAACTGAAACAGTTTCAGATATTTTACATAATTACATGTACTTTATACTTATAATTTTTAACTTTACATCACTTCAAACTTCCTTTTCTTTCTCATAACTTGTAATTATGCATGTGACAAGGCTTTCCACACAGATTTATATTCATACAAATGTTTTTATATATATACATATATATATATATATATATATATATATATATATATATATATATATATATATATATATATATATATATATACATATATATATATTATATGGGAAATTGTCTGTGCAATGTATATGAAAGAGGTGAGGTCACAAATAGCAATGGTACATGTATATGCAACCTAATACATTAACTTTTTTCATGGGCTGTAGGCATGTATTGCAAATGGCAAACCTTTCAAGCTATTGTAGGTGAAAATTGTACAGAAAAATAACGAGAATCAAAAGATTAAGACTGTACTGTTGGCATGCTCTTGAACAATCCATTTGTTATCCCAATTTTTGCCTCATAAAATAGTTTTGCTTTGCATAAACCAGTGTTAAAATATATAATTTTGGACAGGGCATGGTCCATAAATTCTCCACGATTCTAAAATGTAACTTGATGCTGTAATTCTACCTAGTTGCTACGCCAATTACCTAGAAGGTACTTACCATAAATATGTAGTTTGTATCTGGCAATTCTCCACCTGTCCTGAACAATTCTTTCAAATCATAGAACTGGAAAGAATGAACAATAAATATTTCAACTCATTATGGTCACAGGCCGAGGCTAGTGGTTCTGGCAGTGCCTGACAATTCATGCTGCAGCTGCCCTTGTGGCAGCTGCAGCATGACTTGCCAGGCAGTGCCAGAACCACCGACTGAAGACTATAGGCATGTTGGTACTTGAACAAAAGCTCTTTTCATGAAGAATTCAAATATGCAATTGCCATCTTAAATCTAGGTAAATGTACTGAAAATTCAGGGGCTGGTATGGAATCAGTTAAACCATACAATATATGAAAGTGGAGAAGAGTTCAGTTATCCAAGCTCAGATACATGTATATCTTATTGAAAGTATTGGTTCAAATTTAGCGTGTATAGGAAAAAAAATAGTTCAACAAATTTAAAATTTCCAGATATGGAAACACTGATTTTGCTTCTACATAGGTCATACAAATGAGTAATCAGGGATCCATACAACAATGAACATTCACTTATCCGGAACAAATGAATTTACACGGAAAAGTTGTTTTGACAACAGACTTGTCTGAATTTATGTGACATGTATAATGTAATTCAATGACACTAAGCCACAAAATCAGATAGAGTTATCTTTTTCATTGCCTTAGCAACAAGTAAAAAATAATTTATAGCACTAGTAATGACATTATGCCACAAAATCAGACAAATTATTCTTTCGGGAACAACAAAAACAAAAAAATGTTTTCGAATTTCTAGCACTGGTAATGCAATTCAGTAACATATAGCTTACTGTTTTCATGCAGAAATGTAAGAAACTTGAAGTGAAGACAAAATGCAACTTTTGACTTCAAAATTTAAAATCTCACTAAGCACACAGTCATGTCAAGGACCAAAGAAAAATTTTTAAAAATTACATGTAATGCTTAAATTTCATTTTATCACCACTTTGTAAAGAAGCAGACTTTCACACTAAAAATTTTGCATTGCATCAGGTGAAACTTTTTTCTGCAATTGCTTGATTTTGCAATGCAAGTTGTCATTTAGAGCAGTGCTGTTTCTTGCTTTTACCTGTCCATGTATGTCACCACACACCGTGACTGGAGTTGACACAGGCTGCACATTGGATTCCTCTAGCAGCAGTTCACATACATAGTCGCACAATTTCTGGAAATGTATGTCAATGACACATTCATCACTATGGTACATATTACGGTGGTACCTGCTGTTTAAAACCGCTCCTGCTTCCTGTAAAACTTTACTTTCAAATGCAGGTACAGTAAAAACTGCCAAGGCCGAACGCCCTCGGGACCAAGCCCAAGTGTTCAGTTACCAGAAGTGTTTGGCTAAAGGAGGGCATGGCCTTGTGGCTACATCCTGCACGTTAACTTTGAATTCACCTGTACATACACATGCATTGGTGAATTTACAAGCTCCCATACATATGTATTTATATAAATTACCAAAAGTTGATGGAAAATTAAATTTTAACAAGAAAAAGAACTTCATAAAAATTCTGACCACTTGGGAAGTAAGTTTATAGGATTCATAAACTTTAGGCTAACAGTACATGCACTGTTCAATATCATCAGGCTACATTACTAATCTTACTGGTACATGCATATGTACATGTGCTGAAGTATACAGCTGTCCTACCTGTGACAGTGCATTTACATGTGCATAATTTGATGACATAAAACATCAATTTATTGACCAACATCAGCACACAATATGTGTATTACCCTTTATCATACTGGTACCCTTCAGAATGCACTTATAAGTTTGATAAGTTTACACCAGATTGTTGTACGTACAGATGTAGAAAGTCTCATTATGGAACCTACATGCTATTGAACCCTTTGAATACATTAATGCCACAAATTTGTTAAGTGCTGAATATATATTTTTTTTAAAAAGTGATGTTTTTGTATCAAATATCAATGAATTTCCTGAAATTCCTTCTTTTCATGGGAGTAAGTGTTAAGCCTTGACAGGATAAATGTTGCTTTGGGACCCAAATCAAGTGTTTGGTGTTCAGGGATTGCAGGTTCCAAAACTTGGCTCTCCTATTAACCCTTAAAGTGTTGATATAAGACTGAGTCAACAGCTCTCCTTGGGGCACTTTGCATGCAATGTGTACTGGAAAAGCTGTTGACTAAGACTACCTTCTGCTTTAGACTATAGATGCTCGCTGGTATTTGAATGAAAGGTATTTTCATGAGGAATTTGAATCTTTTGACCATTATATGTTTCACGGCAAAGAGAAAATGACTATAGCTGTGATTAGCACTTTAACGGTTAAATTACATACAAAAAAAGTTGGGACCCCCAAAAAATTGTTCAGATAACAGAGGTGCTCAGCTATTGGAGGTGTTAGGCTTGACAGGTTTTACTGTAATTTGAACAAGGATATACAGCGGGTCTTCAAACAACATACAGTTTCTCATTGGAGGTGGTCATTATCAAGTACAGAGAAACTTCTCTATACCGAACACCCTTGGGACCAGAAAAAAGTGTTCAGTATAGTGAGGTGTTCGGTATAGGGAGGTTTGATAGCATTGAAAGAATGTATTTGGGACCGAGAAATGGAGTTCAGTATACGGAGGTATTCGGTTAGAGAGGTTTTACTGTACCACTATACAGTCAGTATATACATGTGCTCATTGGTTCAGAGCCCAAATGAAAGGTACAAGGTCTCTGGAATAATGGAATTGCAGAGTGAAAAAAAAAAAAAGAAAGAAAGAGAGAAAAGTACACATATCTAAAAGGGAATTTAATTCTGTGAACAAAAAAAATGCAAATATAACTTGCAAATTTTGGAAAAATTAGAACTTGCATCATTCAAAACTTGTCATGTTTCCCTTTCAGCACTCAATTCATGTTGTTTCTGTTCTGTCAATCAGCAAAAGGAGACAAACATTCCAACTTATCAACATGTCTAGCCATGCTTGTTATGTGAAAAAAAAACAAACAAACAAAAAAACAAACAAAAAATTGTTGTGTAAAGAACTTATTTTACAGTACTGGAGAATGCTACAGACCTCCCCAGAATGTAAACAGCTTTTCCAAGAAAAACCAATTTTCAGCTTTAGAAGATACCTAAAGAGCATTGTCATCAGAACCAAATTACTTTAACCAAAACCCAAGAAACACACACAGGGCCACTCTCCACCCAAACCCACAGGATCCATGTGATCCCCTATACTGCCACATTTGCAGAATGGTTACAACACGCAATTACATGGCCAACTCTCACAACTGACACATAGTATTATCATAACCGCCTTGATTACAAACATCGGAACAAAATCTGTATCCTCACGTGCCTTCAATGTCATATGCAAAGATACCTTGAGCAGAACTGCAACTTAAGGCACAATAAACTAACACCCATTATCAGACATTAGACATCATTTTCCTCCTAATTTTGGAACACGTAGATCAAGACCCTAACTTACCCTTTTCCACAGGATTTAGAAGAAAAAAAAGAACGTTATTGGATACACAGGTTCAACACATTTGAACTGGCCAGAATTAATAGCTCTGGTTAGGGTATCCACTTCTCATTTTCATAATGGCAAATTAGAAATAATTTTTATTCTATCCCATTTCAAACCAGAAATTGCATGAGTTTAGTGCCATATTGTCCCCTTGGCTGACTGTAGATTCCTACAAAAGTGTGTTAATGAACAAATATACCCTGTATGCAAGTAGATCTAAATAGTCATGCACAAATTATTTCTTACAGCTGGTTATGGCAAATGCGAGAGCTAACAATTGCTCAGATACCAGAAAATAGTGCCAACCTTTTACAGTCAGTACTGCAAGTCTGCTGTTCCTACCTACAGGTACCAGTTAGGTTCTTGTGTTAATCTAAAGATATCTACATATGCCTTAACCAAGTCTACATATAATATTTATGTGTAAATATATATATATACAATAAAACTTCCGTATGTGGGAACCTCTCCAAAGTTGGCACTTCCTTATAGTGGGCACTTTTCTTCAGTCCTGTTTCATTTTTCCTATTGACTACATTATAAAGCCACCTCTGTAAAGTGGGCACCTACCTAATCTCGGCATTGGGCACCCTAAACAAGTACCAAAATCTGTTAAAGTGGGCACTATTACTTTGTTTAGTAAATATTTTACTTTGAAAACAAGAGGATTATGATGATCCTGTGCTCTGCTGACTGGGATCTGCTTTTACAGTATTGGAACACATGGACTGCAGTCTAGATTTGTACAGCTATATACATGTATGTAGAGTGGTAGCAAAGTTTGTTCTTAAAATGAATTTTGCGGAAGGACGGAGGGACTGACAGACTAACGACGGATGCAAACAGATTCTATAAGCTCTGCTGATGGTAGTACATGTATTATCAATTGACATACCTTGCTGTTTCAATGGCTGCCGGTGTACAGTGGCAGCACTCACTTACAGTCACAAAGTCTGATATCGCATAACTTTGTCAAAAATCAACATATCCACATTATTTTCGCAAACTTTCATTGTCTAATGTCCAACTATATTTTGATAACATTTGGAGCAATTCTATCATGCTGTTCTGGAGAAGTCGAAAATAGCCTTAACACGCAAAAATTCATTAAAAAAATAGGGAAAAAAAACGCAGCGCTACCTGGTGGCCAAAATAAGAACTAGTTGACCCCAGGTGACCCTATGTGCAATATGAAAGCAATTGGCCTGGTAGTTCTTGAGATGAAGAAATTTTATATTTTTTCAAAAAATAAATTAAAAACTTCATTAAAAATAGAAAAATTATTGCATCATCATCTCCTTCGCAAACTTGGTAGAGGTTCACCTGGGCAACATCCATGTGCAAAATTAAAACATTCCATAAAGCTGTTTTTGAGAAGAAGTCAAAAGGGTAAAAACAATAGTGTAATATATGCACTGTATTGCCATAAAAAAAAATACATATATATATATATATATATATATATATATATATATATATACAGCTGCAGCACTTCCTTACAGTTGCGAAGTTTGATATCCGATAACTTTGCCTAAAATTAACATATACACATTATTTTCGCAAACTTTCATTGTCTAATGTCCAACTATATTCTGATAAAATTTTAAGCATTTCTGTTCAGCCGTTCTGGAGTAAAAGTCGAAAATAGCCTTAACAGGCAATAATTCATTAAAAAAATAGGAAAAAATCGCAGCCCCACCTGGTGGCCAAAATAAGAACTAGTTGACCCTATGTGCAATATCAAAGCACTTGGCTTCGTAGTTCTTAAGATGAAGAAATTTTTTATTTTTTTCAAAAAATAAATTAAAAAATTCATAAAAAATAGAAAAATTATTGCATCATCATCTCCTTCGCAAACTTGGTAGAGGTCCACCTGGGGATCATCCATGTGCAAAATCAAAACATTCGTTGTAGCGGTTTTTGAGAAGAAGTCGAAAAAATATAAAAAGTCTAACGACAGACGGATGCAAACGGATTCTATAAGCTCTGCTGACTGACAAGTCAGCAGAGCTAAAAATGTTCTTTTTTGCATCAGGAATTGCAACCTTTAACTTCTAATTTTCAAGTGTCATTTTTCTATCAGTGCTAAACACCTAATATAATCCCCCTATCATAACAGAGTACCGTACATGTATAGGCCAGCATCAACAAAGCATCAAACCATAACAGTTGTTTTAGTCCACAATGAATTTTGACAGCTTTGTGGATTAACCATAACATTAAAGTATCAAAGTGGAGAGAACAATTGACTCCACTGGAAAGCAAGTTGGTGTGTGGATGAGTGTCAGCTCAGTGATTTGCTCAACTTTGATACTTTGATGTGCCTGCTGGTAATCATTGAGTTGGGACCTGTTCTTCATAGTAGTCTATTGACTTTATTTTTCTACATAGTACACGTAATTGATATTTGATTGATTTTTTTCACGAAATAAACATGATAAAGGCAAAATGTTGAAAAAACTGCTTTTCTCACTTATTTCCTGTGGGATTAAGATACATGTATATAAATATGCATGTAGATGTGTATGCATGCATATGTATAGCCTCTCCCTTTGTTGCTCATCCACCCAACCCAAAATGGCGGACCCTCATTATAATGACACTCAGATATCCAACATATTCATTATAACGACTCAAGTTTTATTTGCCATTTAAAACTTGTGTCATAATAATGAACATGGGCACCTCCCTAAAGTGGGTGTTCTGCTCCGGTCCCATGGGTGCCCACTTTACGGAGGTTTTACTGTATATATATATATATATATATATATATATATATATATATATATATATATATATAGTGAAACCTCATTATAATGACACTCAGATATCCAAGAGCTGCCTCTTTGTCCAACATACTGTTTTCACACCTCTGTACTCCCTATTTCACACCTAAATTACTATTGGAAGCGCCACTCTAATTTTTTTTTTTTTTGGCAATAAAAATTTAGTGTAAATTCAACCAGATTTAAACAGAATTTATCGTAACAATACTGACACTGTATGTTTGTTTTTAATTCGCATGTACAGAAGCAGAGATACATGTCTGTGTGTGCAGAGCTCACCTGTAATATCTCCCAGAGTTTACAGGGGAAAATGGGAACATAATGTTATTTTTCTATAAATGGAAAACATTGGAAAGCTATTAGACGTTTTCCATTCAAAACTTTGAAGTACAGGGATCATCGAAACTTGGACTTTTGAGCTGGACTTACTGGGTTTGCTTTTTATCAACCTGTGAAGATTTGATGTTTCACCCTACACAAAATTATGTCAGCCCAGTTGTTCCTGATATAGATTTGGCACAATTAGTCTGATTTTAGTGTGGTGGTTTGGAGCAAAAACTTTCACAAACTTCTGGTGGCATTATTATTTCCGGTGCACAGACCAGCCTGTTCAACTTTCCTGTTAAAAAAGTGTGAAGGAGAAAAGCCATGGCAAATCAGTAGGCGTCCTCATTGTCGCGAGATGGCCCTGCATTGTCACATGATGGCGGCAACACTGAGCAAATCAAAGGTGATGCTTTCTGGGCATGAATTAGCCCAGAGATCTAATCTCTTTTGACAGTCTTCAGTCCTCCTTGATAATATATCCATGTAATGAATATGTCGGATATCTGAGTGTACGGCAAAAGCTCATTTATTTTGCTGTTGATTTGTTATGTGCGATCTGCGTATCTCTGCTCTCAATGGATGGCGCCATGCATTCTATGGATCTATGGTTCACACACACATCAATAGATTGTGCTGGGCATTCTTCCGATTTGTTTGTGAGATGTGGTATGACACACACCATGTTTGTATTTTCCATGGACGGCAGTGAGCGTTATCTATTGAGAGGCGTGTCAAGTGTCACCATCTTTTCCATGGCTGTTTTAAAAAGGGACAGTAACGGAATAAAGGGAATAGGGTGTGAGGAGATACTGGGCATTTTGGATCACTAAGATGCTTTTATAAATACGAAATAAAGACATGCGGTTCTTCGGATAAAAGTCACAGAGAGAAACATGTGGCATGTACCAAGTGGTGATGGACACAGCCCCTGCCAGAAGTGCAGACTCTTGCGGAAACTTAGTTTATATGTGGCCCCAGTGGCAAGAAATGTGGCCACAAACTTGGACTGGTCTCGGAAGTATCTTGATTGTTCAATGTTGTACTATTTGGTGGCCACCTTTTCACTCTGCCCGTATAATACAGTACAGTATCCCTATCGGAAAAATGCGCTGTGCCATCGGTGGATTGTTGCGCTATCCATCAATGTGTGCATGAACTGCAGATCCATAGCAGGCGCTGTGCGATCTGTGGATCGCGCAAATCGGTAAAACACTCACAACAGATTCATTTATCTCACATATTCCGTTATGTGACACGTTTCTAATTATAACAAATTGTCACTGACACTGTATATATATACACACACACACATCATCATCATCTCATGACAAGTTGAAACAAAATGAAACAGAACTGTTCCTTTCTCAAGTTTCTGTTGTTTTTATCGCCGCAATATTGCATGCATGAGCTACATGAATTTAATTTTGTCATAAAAATTTGCCCTGTACACCAGACAGACTAGCGTAAGAACTCCTGATTCTAAGTCCAGACGGTCATGCCACCAGACCGAACTCTTTTCTAGCATGTGCGCCTGGCCTCCACTGCTCCAGGCTCCATGGACCGCAGTGGCAAACCATTCAAGCTTATCTTCAGACTTCACATTGTTTACATCCAAACCGTTATATCGTCAATATATGATAAAGAAGTCCTGGCAAAACAGGGACATAATCTTTACATTAGTCCTCAAAAGAAACAAACACTACCTTTAGATCATTTTCCGGCAAATATTTGCACTGCTTCGCAATTTCCACCCACTTATCGATGTCTGCCATTTTGAAACTGCCGTGTCCAGTTCAGGTTCGCACAGGTTGATCATGCATGTTGTGATTGGATAAAAATATACACCGACGACAGCGCGCTCTGTTATACAGTAACTTAATTAACTTAAACATCCTCTTCAGGAGCAGCCAACAGTGCCACATCTTCCTTGTACTCATGATTTTAAAAGAGCAAAAGACAAAACAAAACAAAAAAACAAAAAAAGTAGGAAAAAACAATCAATCAATCATTTGTTGTGTGGGTAAAAGTGTACATAAATATGTACATAAGACACACATTCAAATCACATGTATAATGTGTTTACATGTATCAGACATGATTAACAAACTCAGACTCGCATATCTTTTATTTGACTGAATATACATATATATTTTTGCAGTAACATAGACATTCAGGAGACCCTCATTAAGGCCGCAACAGCCGCTACAGCCGCTATCATGAGGGCCACCTGAAAATACTATATGTATATATGTATATATATATATATATATATATATATATATATATATATATATATATATATATATATATATATATATATATATATATATATATATATATATATATATACCAAAATTATACTTAGAATACAAGGTTTAGAAATGTAAATACCTTACCCAGTAAGCAGGAAAAATTGTCTTGCATATTAGCAATGGAGTGTTGCAAATATAACAGTTTGGGATAGAACAAATTATGTTATATTTTCAATACATTTTTTTTAACATAAAGAGCAAAATCATTTTTGCTATGAATATGAACCCTGTTTTTAATGAAGTCAGGGATTGAGTTCAATGCTTTTATGATTTCATGTCTTACACAATTTCTGTCGCTACAAGATTGCTTCTTTCTATAAATATACGGTTTCTATATCAAACATTGTAATTATGAAGTGCAGAAATTATATTTATTAAAAAGGTTTTAAAGCATTTAAGTAACGGACCTTTATATACTTTAAGTAGAATTTCAGTTCTTGTTGGATAAATAATATCACTAATCTTCAATAACTCTAAGGTTTTACAGATTGGCTTTATAGAATTGATACCCATAATTCTATTTATTGTAGTAGTCCTTGAAACAGTTGACACTAGGTGCTGACACTATAAAATTTGGTAAGCTATTTCCCACATGCAGATGACTCTGTTGCTAAAGAAATATTTTCATTATAAATAGGTTCCCTCCCCCACCTCTTTCATATATATATATATATATATATATATATATATATATATATATATATATATATATATATATATATATACACTAGTATATATATAATTACACTAGTCGACTTCTAGCACATGTGAGAATGACCTCTTAGGCCTTGGTACTCCTTTGTGGTAAAAAAAAAAGAAAAAGATTCAAAATTCAAAGATTTTAGGCCATTGAAAAGTTTATACACTTAGGTCACTTCTCATTCTTCGTTATTTGAGCATGATTAATTTCAATTCCCTTAACTTTTTTTCGTAACTTAAATTTGGAATTCCTGCAAATAGCTTCGTGGCTCTCCTTTGAACTTTCAAAAATTCTTATATCCGTTTTCCAGGCCCTAACACAGTATTCCAAGTGTGGTCTTATGTATGATTTCTACATTGTAAGAAGTGACTCCCTTGTAAAATATGAAAACTTCGCTTGATCATTCCTTACGTACTATTTTATTTTGATTACAGCTATTCCTATGTGTTTTTGAAAATTTTAAGGAATCGGTTACTATTACGCCTAGATCTTTCTCCTCTGTAATTGTTTCAAAGGACTTGTTCATTGTATATCTGTAGTTAAGATTTGTTTCCCCTACATGTAGTACTTTACACTTATCTCCATTAAAACCAATAGCGATTCATCTTGCCAATTCGATAAATTGTCCAGATTTCCTTGAAGTATATCTCTGTCAATTATGGATGCTATTTGATGGTATACTTTGGTATCTTCAGCAAAAATTTTACAAGGAGATGAAATTACAGCAGGTAAGTAATATCTATATATAATAGAAATAACACAGGTCCTAGAACGGAACCTTGGGGAATGCCACTTTTCACCTTCATCCATGATGATTTACTCTCATTTACTGACTCACTATTTCCTGTCTCTAAAGAATCTTCAATCCAAGCGCTTAGATTTACCTCTTATACCATATTTATGAAACTTAAAAATTTATCTACCGCGTGGGACAGTATCAAATGCCTTTCCAAAGTCCAAATAAACTGCATCAAAAGCAATTCCTTCACCATACATGGATGTCCATTCTGACAAGATAGTTAAAAAAT